>JANRGW010018278.1:0-11652 GCA_024733675.1 Psilopsiagon aymara | reverse complement strand
CCCCCCCCCCCCCCCCCGAAACTGAATTCCATATTCAAGTTGGATTCTAAAATTTGGGTCACTTAAGTAGCCCCCTATCAAACTTGAAGCCACCTTCTTTCTCCACATTCATGCAGGGCAAAATCCCTTCTCCAGAACTAGTGGGAAGTCCCTCCACTCTTTATCAAAGATAAACTCCATCATTCTTCCTCATGTACAAGTCGTTGCAGTTACAGGAAGGAGTTAATGCTGCTCAAACCCCTTACAGAATTTACTAAACACATTTCAAATGACCAGACCAGCATTGTTCTGCAGTGGCGTCAGGTAAATGAGATTTAAATTCAGCCCCAATTTCTTGCTTCAACTGACAAGAGATACAACTTACAAACTTAACTGGAAAAGAACAAACCTAAATTAAAGCACAATCTGTCTCAAAATCAGATGTGGTAATGTGAGCAGATGAATCTGAAGAAACTATTTTGTTCTGAAACACAGCTTTTCTACAGACCAAGTGCATTGTGGGCACTGAATTGTTTTCTGCAGCTGGTCTTGCATGTATGAAACAAATTCAGGTAAAACAAAAAGCCTTAAAAACAATGCAGGGCAGGCAAAACCAGTTTCTGGCATTCTCCAAATAATCTGAGCATTCCCTTTCATTCGCGTTAAAGAAACATAAGAATAGAAAACTCCCCCTCTTCAGTGATAGCATTTTCCACTGTAGCTGCCTATTTTTACATAGACTTTGCTCTGTACAAACATATCCTTGTTTTATAACTACTAAACAGCAAGCTCATCTGACAATGCAAAGATCATATACGAGTTCAAGAGGAGAGAATTCTTTTAACTGTTTTTATGACACTTGTTAGTTGGCCTTAAGCTATCAGGGGAAAAGCTCTGTCATTTCCTGCAATATCCAGCTACATTTAATCATTAAAATAGATAAATGAAGACTGGGGGATGCTCTTCAGAACTGCAGGGATTTTAATTCCAACATCCAGGTTTTGAGTGGTCTGGTTTTGAATCTTCTAAATCTTGCCCGGTTTTTCATCCTACCCTTCCACCCTGAAACTTGGTTGGTATTGAGGGGATTTCCAAGAGTCGTACTCTAAAATGAGCTACCTTTGATGATTTAATTATATTAGTTAGCAGGTCTAATTTGTTATGTAGGTGCATAATTTTGGGAAGAACCCAAGGGGTTCTTCAACTCTTACAGAACATCATGTATTCTATTTCTAATACTACTTTTTCCACTATATATTGAGCTTTACAAGGGATTAAGCCATTAAGATACCTTTTTCACCTTTTCCTTCCATGTCATGTAACATAAATTAGGTTAAAGATATTTTCCTCCTTCCATTTCCATATCATAATTTCCAGTGTTTTGTTTTGTTTTTAGCATAAGGAGGAAAAAGATACATTCTGTAAGGACAATGTGATGAAAGAGACATTTCTACCAATGTTGTAATTTTTGCTGTAAAAACACAAAGAAAATTGTCACTATTTCACAAAGTGCCAACACAAGTATGACAAAAGGAAAGTTTTGAAAACCTGTCCATGATTTCCTTAACTAAAATAGAAACTGAAAGGAAACATGATTCTTCAGTGTTCCCTCTACTATTTGTAAACATGTCCACCAAAGTCTACATTTGACAACAGGCAAGAGACAAAAGCTGAGTGGGAAAAGAGTCACTCACAGGACTGAAATGATCCAAAGAATCAAAAGAACTCTAACCTGGACTAGCAGTTACTGTAATTAGACAGGACAGCCTCTCCTTTGTGTAGCAGCTAATGGAAAAAATCTAGAAAAAGATCCAGGTATTCCAGCATCTGAAGTGTGCAGTTTAAACACTTTGTTTGGCTGATGATTGAGATACAGGTGGGCAAAATTCAAATCTACTCTGGGATTTACCCAAGATCAGAAATGTTTTAATATAGGACAGATGACATCTCCTCTTATGTCTTCAAGCTGTCCCAGCTTTGTTCACCATCTGAATTCAAGTGGTATGATCTAAAACCATCAGACTCATTGCCATAAAACCAAGAAGGCAAACATCAGATGAGTTCCTGCAAAGAGAAAATAATCTGGACTATAAATTGACTGTCATTTCTGCTGAGAAGACACTAAATACTAAAAGTATGAATACTAGAGAGTACAAAAAGAATGGATGCCAAATTGTGGGTGGTGGTTTGGTGATTTTGTTTTTTTTTTTTTTTTTTTTTCATTCTTTCTGCAATGCACTGCAGGTATTTATGTAGGGGTGAATACAATAGTGCTTGCTTTTTAAATCCCAGCCTAAGACTGCAAAAAATAAAATTAAAACTCACTAGGCATAATTAGGCAGGGTAATTTCTCATTTGCATACCCACATTTGGAGACAAGGTGAGGGAATCATATAAAATTTGGCTTCTGCTGCAGGGAATATGTTAAATCTTACAGATTTGGGAAACGCACAGAGAAAATGCTTTCATCAGATTTATCCTAACACCCTTCACCTGCAATAGTAATTAATTTCCCAAAGGCCATTTTGACAGTACGACACACGAAGCAATGTTAAGTTCAGTACTGAAATAAAAGGAGTAAAAACTTACAGTAAAATCAAATGAAATCTACAAAGCAAATAGACATAAAGCAAGATTTGAAAGGTCAGCTCCATTTAGCAAGAAAAAAGAACACTTTAAGCTAATTTGTTTAGAAAATATTATGAAGAATTTTCACAGATAAAACATGGGTAGGGATGAAAGGAGAGGGACTCAGGATACTATTTGTGCTCCATAACTCGAGTAGTGCATACAGGGAAGCAAACTCATGAATCAACTCAGTATGCTTCTCCCTAATGAGGTAAACTCTTAATGCCAATCCCATAGCAGTGATTACTATGTATACCACATGCTGCTCTCTCCATTTTTATTTGCTAGGAGAACTGGAATATGCAGATGAATCTTGGTTTAATAAGGACAGCAATATCAGTGCATGCTTGTTTCTGCCTGCTGATGCTACAGAGATGAAACACTGATAGGATTCATAAGAAAGTATCTGAGGTCAGACTTGCATTCCTTATTGCAGCCCTCTGGAACTCCCAGGTTGTCCTGCAAGATGCGCCATACATCCATCTGCCAAAGTGGATTAAACATTAAATTTTTATTTTTATTTCCCTCCTCCCCCAGGCCACTTAAGGGAACTGAAGTTCACAGTGTTGTCCTTGACAGATACTGCCAGTATTTGCTGTAGCGAGGGCAGGGTGCCAGACAAGTAAAAATAGGACAACCCAGTGAAAGCTTCATCAGCACAATATTAACAAGAACTGCAACAATCAGATTAAAGTACCCTAGCAGTTGTAGACAGGGAGAGCAAAGCATGCAGATTATCTATGCATTCATGTAAAACTGAGTCTAAAGGAAAGCATCCTCTGACTTCCATCATGACTCATTTATGAATAATGACAGGTTCAACACACAAAAGGCCTTGTTAAACCCAAGACTACTTGTTCTCATATACTGAAGCACAAATTGTGTTTAGAACTTATGACAATATATCAATTCCTGTACAAACAGTTCTCATCTGCCTTGACCCTATCTCTCCCCAGGTAAACTTCATCACCAAAACGTCAACAGTTTCAGCCCTTGCAGAAATAACAGAAGCGTATGAAATGTCAGCCTCCTTTCTGAGGAGATCTTTCTCTGTCACTAGCTAACTTAAATACTATATCCTTTGTGATGGGAGTTCAAAAGCATTAATGCAACCAATTAATACATCTCCAGAGGATGTACCACATCTAAGGATGTGCTGCAAAAACCTGGTGGAAACAACTATTAGTTTTGCACCATCTTAAGGGGCGAAGAACACTCTTTCTGTAAGAAGTGTCAAGTCAGAGGAAAATGAGGCCAGTTTTCCCCTTAGGACAGCTATTTGTCACACATTATCCCAACTGCAATGCCTCCTTAACCACTTCCCTTTACAGAATGTAGAGCAATTGGTAGAGGGAAACACACCAGATCTTACCTCTCTTGAGTACACAGAGTTACAGAACTCCTAGAAATTGAGTTTTCGTCTCTGTGACTAATGTTGCAAAGCAGTTTGCCCCACAGCATGCAAGAAGTGAGTGAAGTTAATCAACGCATGCCTTCAGACTGCAGGCAATACCTCAGCCCTTCCTGCTGTATTCCAAGGGGTCCATCTGCTGTAACAGCAGCCAGCCTTTCTCAGCCCAAGAGGAGCATCTGTGCCATATGATGAAGGGCTGGGAATCCACAGTGTTTCTGGACTGAGGTTTAATGATTTTCTGGCACACTTTCCTACTATCCATGGCAACTCTTGAGCTTCAATATCTCTTGAGCCCACATTCCTGCATCTATTCTCTGAACAGGATGCCAACCACAGCAAACAATCCACTCAGCTTAAGGACTGAAGCTAGTATTTCTAGTCACAAAATCTGATATTCCAGCCAATTGCTAAATGGGAAATCCCAGAGCTACTCAACAGTGTGGCCAAATTCTCAGCATCCGTGTATTTATTTTCCTACCCATTTAATTTATTTTTAAATGACAGGCTGCCTGAATTTCTCTCAAGCTATGTCTTCCATTGTTTGCCTACACACACACACAAACACCCTCACAATTCCACTGCCATGTAGGAAGAGAAAAACACAGAAGGGATTAGTACTTAGCAAAATTCAAAGATTCCAACATATTTTGAGACTAGCACAGCTATAAATGACCTTAAGGTCCTTTCCAACCCTAACTATTCTATGATTCTATGACAAAATATAATTTGCTTTTGAACAGAAGAGGTACAAAGAGCTGCCCACAATGAAAATGGTGTTTTTGAAACAGTAAGGAATTTTTTCTTCCCAGTCCTAAGATTATCACCTCCTTTCCAGACTTCAACACTGCCTCTCCTCCAATTTCTTCACTCTGACACTGTCACTGCAAAAATGCTGATGAAACAAGTGAAAGAACATCCCACTGAAAATTTTGCCAGCTTTAAGTAATCTGTGGTTTATGGATTAATGTATGCATTACAGACTTTTTACTTTATATTTGACCTCTACAGCATCTAACAACAACCATTTGCTCCTGTGTAAGGTTTGAATGAGGAACAGCAAATTCTTATTTATTATTCACCTTCTTCATGCTGTTCCTCTTCACACAACCCTGCCTAACCCTCTCTTCTCCAGGCTGAAGAGTCCTAGTCTACCTAATCTTTCCTTGTAAAGAACACTTTGTGGCACATAAAAGAACAATGTCAGTTTTAGAAAGAGCTGTGAGGCCAGAATGGTAGACTCATAAGTCACAGCTGCGCACAGCACCACCTCTGAGTGACCCAGAGAGAACGTACTTCTTGAAAAGGGCTGCTCAGGCCAAGGTTGAGTCAGTGACTACAATCAACTGGATTCGTGCTTCATCTTTTGGCATCTGAAATAGACGTGACAGGATCAACACACAACTGCCATGATTCTAACTGTTGGGTTGATTTACTAAGGGGAGGATGTTCCTGTGCCTCAGTCCCCACATCCTCCTCACAGCTTACAAACTTAGAATCATACAATCACAGAATAGTTAGGGTTAGAAAGGACCTTAAGATCATCCAGTTCCAACCCCCTGCCATGGACAGGGACACCTCCCACTAAACCATAACACACAAGGCTATGTCCAACCCAGCCTTGAATACTGCCAGCAATGGAGCATTCACAACTTCCCTGGGCAACCCATTCCAGTGCTTCATCACCCTCACAGTAAAGAATTTCTTCCTCATATCCAACCTAAACTTCCTCTGTTCAAGTTTGAGCCTGTTACGCTTTGCCTTATCACTACAGTCCCTGATAAAGAGTCCATACCCAGCATCCCTATAGGCCCCCTTCAGATACTGGAAGGTTCCTATGAGGGCTCCCCACAGCCTTCTCTTCTCCAGGCTGAACAGCCCCAACTTTCTCAGCCTAATTTCATGCAGGAGGTGCTCCAGTTCGCTGATCGTCCTCATGGCCCTCCTCTGGACTTGTTCCAACAGTTGCATGGCCTTTTTATGTTGAGGACCCAGAACTGTACACAGTACTCCAAGTGAGGTCTCACAAGAGCAGAGTAGAGGAGCAGGATCACCTCACTCAACCTGCTGGTCATGCTGCTTTTGGTGCAGCCCAGGATATGGTTGGCTTTCCGGGCTGCAAGTGTATACTGCCGGCTCATGTTCACCTTTATTTTGGCCACATCTGGAAGAGGGATAGACACCTCATCTCCAAGAAGTCACAGGATCTTGTCAGAACAGAGAGATAAGTAAAAGGGAATTAAATTACTCTTTATAAAAGAAAAATACACGGCTTGAGCTGAACCATCATTCTAGACACCATGGAATGTGCAGAGAAAAAATGACAACAAAAACCAGGGCAATAATCTCTGCAATCTCGGAGTTTTAGCCTCCAATTGTAAAAATGAATCATGCATTTTTAGAAGCAAAAAGCAAATCACTGGAGTGAGAAATTATTAGAAAGTGTAGCTCCCTCTTCCCTACTTCCAAACACTCCAAACTTAACATGCACCCCAGGTTAAAAAAACCCCACCAAACCTTTCCTATAGGTTACAAGGTCCCTTCTCCTGCTACAGCACTGCCTTGAGTGTCTGAGTGATATATCTACCAAATGAGCTTTCCCACAGGTATCAGAAATCCCGAGCTGACTTCCTGAAAGATATTTCCCACATGTTTCAGGGTTTTGCTTTTTTTTCTTAAGCAGTGCTATTGACATTTCAGAACCCCTAAAGCAAGAACAAGACATAGTTATCTCAGCTGAAGGAGAAGCCTAAGTGAATGCAACAGAATTGCACAGAGCTAGAGGGAACTCAGATCACTCAGTCCATGCTCACATCCCAGAGCAGGGTCACCTGTACCCATGTTTGTTATTTCTCACAGACTCCCTTCAGCTATTTGTAAAGTCTTCCAGTGACAGAGACTTGACAGTCTCCTCAAGCATTCTACCCCGTGGCTACTGTCCTATGTATCTTGGTTAGAAAAGATGATTATTCCCTTCTGCACTGCAGCAGCCTTTTAGCGCCTGAAGACGATTATGCTGCGTCCTCTCAGTAATCTTGTCTGGTTACAGAACCAAACCTTAAATAATCTAAGTTTTCTAGACCTATATTGTGTCTTTCTATATAGGCAGGACTATTCAAGAAACAGTTCATGATCTGTATATGTTTTCACAGAACAGAAATTTAGAAGCATGAGTGCAAACGAACCTAGGACAGCTAAATACCAAGTGGCAACCCTGGCTAATATTTCCTTTTCCATTTGCTCATCCCCCTGCTGCTCCTCGCACAGATGCATTTGCCCACCTGTTTTGCCCACTAGTTCTGTTTTGTATTTCAAGATTTGTACAGTTGCCAATGACCTCCGATTTAAACCCAAAGGTTGCAGATTCTAAGAGCTTGGTATTTTGGTATCAATGCTATGGCTTAGAGGCCATGCTTAGATCAAAGGAATGGCAGCAAGCATGTTTCCCTTCTAAGCCAACAAGATAAAATGTTGCATGAGGAAAAAACTCAACTGATCTGAGTTCATGGCCCATCACAGTACTCAATAAACTTCAGGACGGAGAAACATTATTAGCACTGCAGAAACCAATACTTTGTTCCCACTGTCCTGAAGAAACAGGTTACGATTTGTCGGTTTAAGAAGGCACAAGCAGACTCAGCCCTCAAATTTCCAGATGCACGCAGTAGCCAGGCAGGGGAAGCACTGGCATCAATCTTGTGCCTTTCATCAGTGTTAAGACTGAAAGAAGAGTTCTGCTCCAGCTAGACTGCCCAACTGGCTGCTGCACTAGATGAAGCTGTGATTTCTTTCCCTGCTGAGTGATGTTCTTCCTCTCCTTTGAGAGAGGATCTGGACAGAGACCAGATTTTTCAAAGTCAGTCCCATGGACCCTGTAACTGTTTGTTGATTTGCCAGATTTGACTGACCCTTTCAAAACCCCTCCCTTTGACAGAGAGGTCTGCTGAAAAAACTATCTCCACTCCAGAGTCCCTTAACACCGCCCCCAGGGCTCTGCAATCCCTCTTGATATTCCTAGCCTATTTCCAGAAGGCTGCTAGAGGGAGGTTGAAAACACTGTAACATAATGAGGAGGAACTTACATGAGTGAAAACACCATTAGGAAAAATACATTCTCTTGTGGGTTTAATTTTTTCTTCTCTAAACCAGAAGTACTTGGGATGGTCTTTTCCCTAACACACTACCTGCAGGTAAAGGACAGGGAGCCTGGCCATACAGTTAAAGCCAGAGACATAGTGGAACTCAAGAGATGGGAGTGAATCCCTTCTGACTTAAAGCACCCATGAGAAACATCCAGGCATCTCTGATTTGTTACTTTCTGCTCTGCACCATACCATAGAGCGGGAATGCAAACACGCTGTAAGAAGCTGTGTTTCCTGACATTAACTTAGAGTAAAGCAAAAAACCTCCGATATGCACCTTCAATTTTAATCAACATGAAATCCTGAAAAGGCAGCAACAAAGAGGATTGAAACGAAATCTACTTCCTTTTAAATATGGAACAGACCTCTGTGGCTTAGAAGCGTATTGTCCCATTTTTCCTTTACCTCTCATTGAAATGGGGAAAACTGCATTGCAGGCAGCTATGACCACTAACACTTCATAACACGAGCAATGTATGCAGCACGCTTTGCAACATCCTCAAAAAGACTGAGCAATCTGAGTGTTTGGACAACCACAACAAATACACACACTACAACCAACAAAAAAAAAAAAAAAAAACCCAAACAAAAAGACCCCCCAAGATCTTGATTAAAGTAGGCAGGCAGTGGGGATAATGACAAGAGTCCCGCACATGCATTGCTATGATAAAAACTGCTTCCTCCTACTTTCATGTTCCACAAGGCATTGGGAAAAATTTGCAGGAACGGCTTTGTCTTGAAGGAGATGAAGAAGGAAATAAGGCGGTACTTTGTAGGGCTTGTGGAACAGATATAGCTCTGATATGAAAAGACTGGGGATGCCTTTTCTTGTACAGGATGTGTCACCTAAAGACAACCTGTAGGTAGTGTACAAAGAAATGGTAAATTAGAGATGACTTCATATGCAGTAGCAGGAACATCAGTGGAGCTGGCACTGCAGCTGAGCACTAGAAACAATCACTTAATAGGAGATGGTGTTAACTAACCTTCTTCCCTCTTTGGGACATTTTGCTGTGTTCAACTCAGACTGAAAGTGCAGAAGTCATGAATTTTCTGTGTGTTATCCCTTAATCACAGCTCATACAGATGCACCCTGAACTGACCACTCAACCAGGACCAGAGCAGCTGCTGGGTAGCTCCATTTAAATTAAGAGGCCCAACATTCCAGACAGCGAACCTTGGGGAGGGGATATGCACTCAAGAGTGTGCATATATAATATACTTACACAACAAGATCTCCCTCAAAAACCCAGTTAATCTGATCAAGAACTAAAACATTATCAGCATTATACTCAGACTAAACCTAGAACACAGCATTATACCATTTACTAGGAAGAAAATTAACTCTATCCTAGCTGAAACAAGGACACTATCAATCATAACTACTATAGATCTACACAGATCATATAGTACAGACAGAAATTTCAGGCTGACCAAAGAACTGCATCAGAAGAGAGTGCTTTAGACTTGACCAGATCACATATAATTCTTATATGTGTGATATACAAATGCCCATAGTATGGGGAACAAACGAGGAATTAGAGATGTGTGCATGTTCAGGGAGACATGATATAGCAGGTATCACTGAAACATGGTGGGAGGACTCTTACGACTGGAGCGCTGGAATGGAAGGTTACAGGCTCTTTAGAAAAGACAGGCCTGGCAGGTGGGGAGGGGGAGTTGCTATTTTTGTTAGGGACAGGCTGGAGAGTATGGAACTGTCTGGGGACAGGTGAGCAGTCAATAGAGAGATTGTGGGTCAGGGATAAAGGGAGAACAGATATAGGAGACATTACTGTCGGGATCTGTTAAAGACCGCCTGACCAAGAGGACTCTGTGGAAGAAGCACTCTATAGACAGATAGGAACAACTTACACTCACAGGCCCCTGTCCTCATGGGGGACTTCCAACCATCCTGGTATTTGTTGGAGGGACGGTACAGCCCTACACAAGCAATCCAGGAAGTTCCTCAATTGTGTGGAGGACAACTTCCTCTTGCAAGTAATAGAGGAACTGACAAGGAGAGGTGCTGTGCTTGACCTCGTGCTCACCAACAGGGAAGGGCTGGTTGGAAATGTGACGCTCCAGGGCAACCTTGGTTGCAGTGATCATGATGGTCAAACTCAAGATCCTCAGGACAGTGAGAAGAACATGCAGCAAGCTCACTGCCCTGGACTTCAAGAGAGCAGACTTTGGCCTCTTCAGGAACCTGCTCAGTATGGTTCCATGGAATATAGCCCTAGAGGGCAGGGGGAGCCAAGACTGTTAGTTGATAGTCAAGGATCAGGAGTGTTGCATCCCACCTAGAAGCAAGTGCAGCAGGAGAGCCAGGAGACCTCCTTGGATGGATAAGGACCTGCTGAGGAAACTTCAAAGGGAAAAATGGGCTTATAATAGGTGGAAGCAAGGACGGGTAGCCTGGGAAGGATACAGGGATGTTGTCTGGGAAGCTAGGAAAGTTAAGGCCCAGTTAGAATTAAACTTGGCTAGGGATGTTAAAGAAAACAGGAAGGGATTCTAGAAGTACACTGCAAATAAAAGACAGACTAGGGACAACGTGGGCCCTCTCCAGAAGCTATCAGGAGTACTGGCTACCCTGGATTTGAAGAAGGCTGAGATTCTTAATGAGTTCTTTGCCTCAGTCTTCACTGGCAAGTGCTCTGACCACACCACCCAGGTCTTGGAGGGCAGATGCAGAGACTGTGAGAATAAAGACCTTGGGCCCACTGTGGGAGAGGAACTGGTTCGAGGCCATCTTAAGAATCTAAAGGTATACAAGTCCTTGTGACCTGATGAAATCCATCTGTGGGTCATGAAAGAGCTGGCAAATTAAGTTGCTAAGCCACTGTCCATCATATTTGAAAAATCATGGCAGTCAGGTGAAGTTACCGATGACTGGAAAAGGGGAAATATAACCCCCATTTTCAAGAAGGGGAAAATGGATGAGCCGGGGAACTACAGACCAGTCAGCCTCACCTCTGTGCCTGTCAAAATCTTGGAGCAGATTCTCCTGGAAGGCATGCTAAAGAACAAGAAAAACAACAAGGTACTTGGTGACAGCCACCATGGATTCACTAAGGGAAATCCTGCCTGAGCAGTTGATGTCATCTAGCTGGACTTGTGCAAAGTGTTTGACACTGACCCACACAACATCCTTGTCTCTAAGTTGATGAGACATCAATTTGATAGGTGGGCCACTCTGTGGATAAAGAACTGGCTGGATGGCCGCACGCAAAGAGTTGTGCACAATGGTTCAATGTCCAGCTGGAGACCAGTAATGAGTGGTGTCCCTCAGGGATCAGTGTTGGGATTGGTCTTGTTCAACATCTTTGTCAGTGACATGGGCAGTGGGATTGAGTGTGCCCTCAGCAAGTTTGCAGATGATACCAAGCTGTGTGGTTAGTTTGATATGCTAGAGGGAAAGAATGCCATCCAGAGGGACCTTGACACACTTGTGAGGTGGGCTGATGCCAACCTGATGAATTTTAACCA
>JANRGW010018276.1:0-11582 GCA_024733675.1 Psilopsiagon aymara | reverse complement strand
GCGCCTCAGCACCCTCACAGGGAAGAGCTTCTGCCTCAGAGCTCATCTCAATCTCCCCTCTGGCAGTTAAAGCCATTTCCCTGGGCCCATCCCTACAGGCAAGGGCATATTTCCCTGTCCAAAGCCCCTCTCCAGTTTTCTTGTAGCCCCTTTAGGCACTGAGAAGCCAACCAGCAGGTCTGGGCAGATTGGACAGCCAGCCTTATCATCACTGTGACTCTTGATGCGAGTTGTAGGTGAGAGTGACCCCCATCATGCTGCACACTGCCTTATCATTATTGACCCTGAAGATGGAAAAGCACAAGATAGCCCATTGAGTTGCTTCCTGTATTTCTACTGAATACAGCAAGAAGCCGCATATGAACAAGGGGACCTCCAAAGGACCTGGATTAAAACCTCAACTCCTGCCACAGCTTTGGCCACCTCCAAATGGCAATTGCAGCCCTGCTCTGCTGGAAATGCACTTGAGCTGCATGGCACAAGCATCTCCTGATTGCCCCACTCAGGGCTTGTGAAAAGATTCAACTGCTGAATGCACATACAATTGCAATTAAGCCTATTCAGCCTGATAACGAGGCATTCAGGGCTTTAGGGAGCTTTATATGGTTGAATTAGATTCAGTTGTTAAGCCTGAGCCTTAAGGAGTGCTCCTCTGAAGCCTGGGATCTGCAAGCAGTCCTACTGCTTAAATCCTGGAGAGCTTTGGGTGATGTTTTCAGCCAGGAGCGGTCTGAGTAGAGGGAAGAAAATGTGAGTATATATGGTCAGGAAGCAGTTAACTCCTGGGATACTTTGCTGGAGTGGGAAAACATCAGTCTAAGTGTTTGCCCTGCGGGCTCAAGCTGGTGGGGAGGGATGGGAAGAGCTGCTCTGCTCTATCCTTACTGTTAAGCCTACGCACCTGGAAGCAGACACTGATTTATGTCTTCTAGCAGCCGTTTGATGGTACTGTTATTTACAGATGAGGCTGTGATGGTCCCAGAAGTAGTGATAAAACGTGGAGCCCTGAGGACACTTTGTACATCCTCTTCATCTCCCCATCCCCTTTGGCTTCACCTGGACCTCCAGGGTCAGGATGGGGCTGGAATTCCCTCCTGCTTCACATCTCAACCCAATGTGTTCCTACTTGCCCTGGGGGCTCTTGTCTTTCACTCTTCCCTTATGTCTTTGACCTCTGTTGGCCTGTTTATTACCACTTGGCCAGTGGCTGGGATGGATAGGACCTACTGCGATGTGATCTGTACTTCATTGGATCTGGAGTTGTCAGGACCTGTGACACTGCAAAAGAACTGGTGGTGTGGGGAACAGCCCCTATTTTGAGCACCAAAATCAGGATTTTGGGATGTGGAATCCCTGGTTCTTCTGCTGGGTCTTTTCCTGAGCTGAAATCTTCTCAGTTTGTGTGGTGTAAGCTCAAGGGGTGGCTGAAGGGGGTTTCACCCCACTGTTGGCCTGTTGTGGGGTGTATCTGGCTTTAATAGATGTGGGAGATGGTTGTGAATGGGGTCCCTTATGCTCCATGAAGGTGATGTGGTGGATGCGCTCCTCAGACCCTCTTTGGCACCGATCTCCTTCCTAGTAGTAGGGGGCTTCGTCTTCCAGTTCTCAGCCCTGCAAAAAGAGCCTACCCATCTCATCCAGAGCTTTGTGGTCACCCCCACCATCCCCATGTGGCACTTGTGTCCTTTTTGGGTCATTTCTCATATATGGTAAATATTATGGGGTCATTTCCCATATATCCACACAGGTTTGCATACCAAATACACTTGCATCCCCTTCACCACCCTGTGCCTCAGTTTCTTAATATCACTGCTAACATCCTCCATCTAAGAGGCCATCTCTATAAAGCTCTTTGCTGCTGTGAGATGAGACAGATAAAGTGCAATCACGATTTACTTTGAGGTATCTGGACTCGGGCCCCTCCATACCGTCCCAGCAATGTCAGACCCCTGAATCAGACCCATGTATCAGTTTTGCACCCCACTTCTGGCGTTTCCCGTCCTCTCCTGGTGCTGAATATCAACCTGAGCTCTTTGACCTCCTGGAAATAGAGACTTTCCCTCCCCTCCTCCCAACCTTTTCCCCACACTAGCCCTTTCCTCTGCAAACATCCCAGTTATTTTATTACTATTTTGTGCCCACAAGGTAAGGATTTGTGTTTTCCCTCCCCTCCTCTTCACTCCAGCATTCCTATGGGGTGGCATCCCCTATCCCAGCCTCCCCTCCACTGCTTCCATCCCAGCTGCCGGCCCTCGGAGAAGGAGTCGGAGGTGGAAGGGGGGGAATGCCCGGAGCAGCCCCTCCTCCTGCCTCATAACTTCTTCTTCCAAGCGTGCAGGGAGTTTCATTGCAGCCCGGCCGATGCTGATGCCTGTTCCTGGGGCTGTTGGACCCCCTCATCCATAGGGAGAAGCCAACGCTCGGTGGCGTGGCCCAGGTAAGCAGCACTGTCTGTCTGCCCCTTGCTGTCTGTGTGTCCATCTGCCCTGTTATCGGCTTTTCTATGCTCTGTTGTGTGTATTTCTGCTCTCCCCATTCTCGGGTTGCAGTGAAATGAACCGTGGCATCAAAGGCGTGAGAACGGGATGGGGGTGATGAGGAGGATGTGAAAAGCCTCCCAGCTTCTCCGTGCATGGCACAAACCCCTCGCTGCTGTTTCAGAAGTGTCTGAGATGCCCCCAACTTGTCTGAAATCCAGATTTTGAGGTGAATTTGTGCTTCCCATGATGGGGGATGATGCTCAAGGGCATCAGCTGGTTGTGGACGCAGGGAGAGGTGGTGAAGTGCTGTTATGTGCAGCATATGGTTGGTTGGTTTGGGGGGGTTTGATGTGTTCTGGGAGGAACTGGGTTCCTCTTGCTTCCTTTGATGCACACATGAGGTCTGAGCATTGCAATGGGCAGAATCTGGCCCCAGTGAATTTCCCATCAGTGGAATAAGGAGCTATTCCTTAATAAGGAGTTAGTTTTCTTCTAATCTTGTTCAGTTGGATTGTGAGAGGTGGATGGTGCTGAAAGCAAATCCTGGATCAAAGCTTTAACAGCAATGGAGCAGACTCCGCTGGGACCGGTTATAACTCCAGACAGGATGGATATTTCAGTGGTTTATGGGAGAAGCAGCAGAAGGGGTTGGTCTGGGACCATACCTGTCTGGGGAAGAAGGATGATTTCAAGGGTGGGATTCTGTTTTCCTACATCTGGCCCAAACTAATGGAGCTTTGCAGTGAATGCAGTGATTGGTTGGGTGCAACCACATGTGTGTAGCTCCTGATTTGAGGGTCTTTACTGACGCAGCATCAAGTCACACGACCGGAGTTTTCCTGCCTCAGTAGTGGTTATGGTGTCTGAGATCCTTCAGCATCAGCCCCCCCACCTCTCCCTGTAGATGCTGACATGATGTCTCGCAGGGAGCAGCAGTGATTACCAATTCCAGTTGGCTGCTCTCCATCGTAGGCCCAAAATAAAGTGATTTCTGCTTGCAATCAGGGATTACAAGAAAGTGCCTTTCTTCCGGGGAGGGGAGGAAATTGGCCACCAGGCAGATGATTCATGGGGTGTCTGCAAAGTCTTTGTGGCTCTAATAAAGTGATGGAATCTGCAGAAATCGCTTCATGGCATGGATCAGGAGGAGCAGAAACGGGATGGATAATGCTATTTGGGCTCCCCAGTGCTTTGCAGGCATCTCTTCTCCTGAATGTAGTTGAAGAATTCCCTGTTCATTGTGGGGGGTTTGGGCTAGATGGACTTTGAAGGTCCCTTCCAACCCAAACCATTCTATGATCATATGATGCAATGATTCCAGTGCCCCAAGCAGCATCCTGAGGATGGGGAGATGCATTGGGCCAGGAGGTGCTTGAGTTTGTGTTTGTGAATATGAGGTTGGCACATGAATATAAGGCCATGTCCCCATCTGCAGGCCCTGGCACTGTCCTCAGCTTGGTTTATACAATGGGAATTGGGGGGTGATATCTCCTCTCCAGAAGCTGTTTGGAGCAGCAGCTCCCCAGGGATTTCTTATTGAAGCAGCTCTATCAGAAATCCCTGATCTTAAATATCAGTGCACTGGGGCTCATGACTGGAAGAGGGGTTATGTGCATGAAAGCTTGTCTGCCTTTTCCACCCAGCTTTCCCAAAGATTGCTTATGTTTCAGCAATCCTCAGATCTCCTGTCCCAAATAGTGTGTGTGTCCCCCGCCCTGATTTGTTCTCTGGCCCTGATAGTGGATAAGGGAAAAAGAGAAGAAAAGCAGCAGGGCATCTCCAACTCCTTTGTCTGGCTACCTGGACATTTGCTCCTGTTCATGCTGTCTCCTTTCCCATAGGAAAGGTCACCCTGCCATGGTAGGGAGCAGACCTGCAACCACTGCTGGAGAGAGCCAGGGCTAAGATTTGGGGACCTTTCACACTGTGCTTTGGAATAGAACTTCCCCTGGGAAGACCATTTCATGGCTGGCAGGGACCAGGGCTGCTCAAACAGGGAGCAGAGGTCTGTGTAAATGGGGAAGGGTGGGTGAGTGCGACTGTTTGCTGGGGTAAATGATGTTTTGAGCGAGGAGGTGGTGCCGGTGAAAGGTGGGTGATGTGTTCATTTCAGGATCACCTTCGAGTGGAAGGGAGGCAATAAAGAAATGCATATGAAAAATGAGAGATGTGGGCTTAAATCCTTCCACAGACCCCACTGCTTGGCTCCAGCTTGTGGACTGGTTGCTCTTGCCCTGGCTGGGAAGTGGGTGCCTCTTTCCAATTCACTGTCCATAAATCCTCCTTCCCTGGGCCTTGGGTGAGCACAGACCCAGCAGCAACTTCTGGGAGAGTGGGAGGAATAGAGATGAGTGTCCAAAATGGGTTTAGCTACATCCACAGGAGCTTTGGTTGGAGCATCCTGCTGAACAGGATAGGCAGTTGGTCCATAAAACCCTGTCTAGATGGATACAGGGAGCCAGTTCTCAATTCCTCAGCCATTAACACCAGTTTATAGAGGGTATAAAATATGATTGCACTGAACAGCAAGTTTGTAGAGAGGTGAAAATAATGGTGTATAGTAAAAATGGCAAGTTACGCCAGTGCTGTATGATCTGGGAGATGTCAGCCTGTCACAGCACACTTGCTTTGATGCCCCAGCAACTCAGCCAGTGCTGAACATGAGACCTGGGAGACCAAAATAGTCCAAATCAAGACGTAAATCTAGTGGCACCATCATAGCAAGATGCAAATGCCAGGGAAATATGGGAAGGTGCATTTGGGAAAGGTTTCACTTGCTTAACAGAAACTGAAGCTGGGATTTATGATGGTTCCATCCTGGCAGGGACTGTTAACACAAGGGCAGCTGGTACTTGCCTTGTGGCCATGTCAAGAGACAGCAGGGCACATCCTCATCCTAGGAGGCTTTGTCAAACATAGTCTGTAGGGGTCATCTGTTATGGTGGGTTTGTGGTACCTCACTGAGGTTGGCTCCTAATCAGGGTGTAGATTTAGGTTGTAGGTCCTGGAGGGTGTCTGTGAGGTTGGATGGGGTTGGAAGAGTAGATTGGCAGGGTTAGGCTCCTGCAATGGGTCCTGAGCAGAAGATGGGACATACAAGCCCTTCTTCCATTGCTTGCTCCTACGTGGTCCTTGTTCCAGCAAGATGGAATTGAATAGCCTGGAGGCAGTGAAATGGCATCAGCCCAGAGGCAACAGGGATCTGCCTGTGGAATTTATCCAGCCACAAAACCAAGACCCTCCCGAGGGATGTGGGACCTCAGACTGGGATCTGTGTTTTCTTTGTCCCTGCTCCCAGTCCCCTCAGTCCTGCTCAGGAGCACTTTGCAATGTGAATAACATGGAAAAGATCCAGCCTAAGTTTGTAACCTGAGGAATGCTGCCTGGCTGCCAGACCAGCAGTCAATCCCTTCATCAATTGACTTCCCAAGCCTCTTTTTTTCCACCAGCATCCCCCCCCCATCTATTGATCTCCTTGTCTGGAAGCATTGTCTTTGACTCCATCAATACATAATCCCATGGGACCTTTCATCTTCTTTATGTGAAGACAGAAGCATCATCTCATGAATGCCCCTGATGGCAGCAGGGTGAAAACCCTACGAATACCTTTAAAACTGTGATTCCCATTTAATGAGCAGCTCCTGTCTCTGTGCTCACTTGCTGAGGGATCTCCCATCACCTCACATCCAAAAGCAGGGTGGCTTGTTTCAAAGCTGAGCATTAAACTGGATGGAGGCAGTAGAAAGAAACTGAAGTTGGTTTTGAGGTGTTCCCCATGTCTGGGAATGCACCCAGGGACTGTTTTACCACCATCACTTGCTTCTCTTTCAGCTTTTTCCCTTCCAAATGTATCACTCATTTTTAAGTAGGATTCACATCATGCTTCTCAGCTTGTGGATGCCCAGGAGATGCTGTCAAAGGCTGTATTAGGATCAGTGGGGAGGCCCATGTGGTTGAAGCAGAGCCATTTGTTCCATATAGACCTCTGATGAGCAGTGAAAGCCTTCCTTCAGAGTTACCCACTCCAAACCTTCACTGTGCTCTTGGCATTGCTTTCAAGAAGGAGAGATTAAGGGTGAGCAGCAAACCCTCCTTTGCTGTTTCCAAGCAAAACCATCAGTCCCCCTCCCAAAACTGGGTCTCTGGGAGAGGAAGGAAGAGCCTTGCTGGAGATGATCTTCACAACCACCATCTAACTGTAACTTTCAGCTTGGAAAGGTTTCCAAGTTTAGCTAAGAAGGTATTTTTCCTATTGTTAATGTGAAAACCTGACATGCAGGGAGTCACCATGGTGTGGAGGAAAGGAGGGGAGGGCCCAGCTTTCATTTACAGCTCTTGTAAGGTATTTTTGTGCTTTTCCCCTTGCTGCTTCTAAGCTGCAATGCTCCTGGATGCTGCTTGGATAACTTCTGCAGGAGGAGGAAGGTGGCAAAACCAGCCCAAATTGGACACGACTCTGCAAGTTGTCCCATGCTGGGGGAAGAGAACCTGCCAGTTATCTCCAGCTATTTATCACCTTTCCATTGGCCTTGCTGCCTTCTCCCCAGTGGGGAATGCCCCAAATCCCAAGGAGTTCTCTCCTCCATGAAGTTTTGCCCTTAACTGGCTGTTTCGATCAGATCTGAGCAAATCCTAACCTGTGCTTTGCTCCTCGTGGTGTGACTCCAATATGAACACTGCAGAAGCTGTGCAGTAGGATATTGGAGCCTGATGGATGAGAAGAATATGGGCACAAACCACCCCACACCATGTCTCCCAGTCTGGAAGAAAGCCATAGCCAACCCTTGCTGTGCTCTAAGGAGACCTATTGAGATATTAATCCAGCTGCTTTTATACGTAGTCCCCATCTTCCCCACCACATTTCCCATGGGAAGAAACAGCTCTGGGGTCTAAACCTTGTGTTGGTGGGACTGGGAAGCCAGCAGCCCTTGTGAGCCACTGCCTTTGAAGAAACCAGGCACTTTCAGCTGGGTGCCAAGCAGAAAATAGGATTCCTCTGGGTACCACTTCATCTTTTAGTGAGCGGCCTGACCGGATTTACCCCCCATCATCTCTATTAGACATTACTGCACAGTGCAGGCCATTTAAATCAGCAAATCAATGAGATTTATTAAAAAAGGAACAAAGAAACACCCAACAAAACACTTTCTCAAAGCTCTTGCTCAAGGAGAGGGAGGGGAATCATTCACCCCTTCTGCAAGGAGCAGTGATTTCTTCTCATTGCTGACACTGCTGTTTAACCGGGCTTCACGCTGGAGAATGCAGTAAGAATGCTCTTTGGAAAGGTTTCCTTGCTTTAAAATCCTTGTGTTTCATGGCAGGATTGCCTCGAGCTGAGAAAGGTCCGTCAGGAGAGCAAGGTGAATTGATGCATCAATGAGAAGTGGAAGGGAGCTGCAGCTCTGAGGATATGGTGTTTGTTGGATCTTCAAAGAGCTGCCTCCCTTTGCACCAGCACCACCAGCTTCTGCTGTTTGGCCATGCTTCTGCATGAAGGACACCCAAACCCTTGTTCATTTTGGGCACACCTCGACTCATGATGATGCTGGATAAGCGTTCAAGCTTTGGCTTAAAAAGCACATGCAGCCAATGCAGCCATTTCTCTTCATCAGGAACTGTAGCGATAGAACAAGGGGTGATGGGTTCAAGCTGAAACAGGGGAAGTTCAGGTTGGATATAAGGAAGAAGTTATTCCCTGTGAGGGTGCTGAGGCACTGGAATGGGTTGCCCAGAGAAGTGGTAAATGCTCCATCCCTGGCAGTGATCAAGGCCAGGTTGGACAGAGCCTTGGCTGACATGGTCTGTTGTGAGGCATCCCTGCCCTTGGCAGGGGGCTGGAAGTAGATGATCTTAAGGTCCTTTCCAACCCAAACCATTCTATGTTTCTATGGTTCTATGGCTGTGTTGGCGTAATCCTGAGAGAAGGTGTCCAAGGGGCTTTCAGGAAGACGAGGTTTAAATCTCAGCCCTTTTGGGCTTGATTTGAGCTCTTGCTTTTGGTATCATTTGCATCTCTGCATGCAAAGGGATCATCTCCTCCCTGCAGGTCATCTCTTCTGGATGTTCTTGGAGAGCACCATGTGTTTCAGGAGTGTGCCTCCAGCTACCAACAAGTCAGTGTTTTCATGTTTCTTTGAAAACAGCTTAAACCTTGTATTCAAGGGATTTAGAGAGAAACCAATTACCATAAAAATCTATTAACTCCATTAAAAAGGAGACTCTCAACTTTTGAATCCCTGAGGCCTATTTCTATCAATCCAGAAACAACCCGTGTTTAACCAGGCTTTTTCTGCCCTCCAAATCTACCATTGTCCTTGAGGTTTGAAAATGGCTTTAAATCCCAGGAGAGGAGCTGCAGAGATGCCCTGACCAGGCTTTTCCATGGGGAGGTTTCAGAGTGAAAGGAGGGAATCAGCATTTCCTTGGCCGCAAATTTTGAACACGTTTCCTTGGACAGACCCTCTGATTGACACCAGCTATTGCATCTGCATCCTGTCTCCTGGATTTTCCTTACATTGGCGACAACGTGCTGCTTTTGGATGAGCTGTTGGTACCATATTGGATCTGACAGTTGTGATCTTTGCACTCCATCTCTATGAACATCAGTTGCATTTTTGCTTGTGTTTTAAGCCTCAAGCCCTTGGTTCTATTCTTCGTCTTGCCACCAGAATTTACTGGTTTGAATGTGTCCTTTGTGTCAATCAGTGCAGTCTGTGCCCTGATTTTCCCCATCTAAATACCATGCAAAATTACATGTAGATGTGCTGGGATCTCAGTGATCTCTAAATGCTGATACCATCAATACCTGGACCACCTCCATACCCTTCTCCTGCCAGTCTCTCTGTTGGTTCCACATCCTGAAGCTCCCATTGATTCTCCATTCAGGCCAATCTCTACATTTCAATTCTAGATCTTTGCAGGGCTGCTGGAATCTGACTCCATAGGGTTTATCATGGAATCCCGGGCTGGTTTGTGTTGGAAGGGACCTTAAAGCTCATTCAGTTCCACCCCCTACCACAGACGGGAACACCTTCCACTGGAGCAGGGTGCTCCAAGCCCCTGTGTCCAACCTGGCCTTGGACACTGTCAGGGATGGGGCAGCCACAGCTTCTCTGTGCCAGCACCTCAGCACCCTCACAGGGGAGAACTTCTGCCTTATATCCAGCCTTACATCTGGTCTTATTTTGTGATGGAGCCTGGCATTGCTCCATGGACAGGAGCCTTGGAGTGCTGGGTATAGCAAAGTGAGATGTAGCTGGAGCCTTGGCTTCAGCTGGAACATGCAGAAGGAGGTGCCCCTGGGGGTTCCCTGCTGGCTAATACAGGGCTGTGCTCAGCCTGCAGTCTTTCAGAGGGAGCTGCAAAGAGGATATTTATCCAGGCCAGCTGGCTGCTTTCAGGACACTTGTATGAACGCACTTGAGACCTGCTTCCCTATGTCAGATTTAGCTGATATTGCCAAGATCTTGCTAGGTTGTGAGGCAAAGGAGCTGTCTGCTTGTGCAACATGCGATGTATGGCACAGTGGTGGGACATGGATCTGCACGGATCCTCTGGGAAAGCTTTACATGCTCAAATGCAGCTCTGAAGTGTAGTTCTTGTGTCTGTGTGCAACAGGGATAGATATTTAGTGGATGGACTTAGCAGCATCTGGTGCGGGTGATGCTGGGGCAGGAGATTTGTGAGATCCACCTGGAGCCACAGGCGAATGAGAGGCAGGCACAGGTCAGGTGAGGCTGCAAATCCCTTCTAGACAGAGCTTGCTGACAGCGGTCAGTTATTTATCCCAAAGGGGTTATTTATTTATCCCCAAATTTGATGGGATAATAAAAGGAAGAAGAGTTTAATGCAAACGTATGCCCAGGAAGAAGAGATGGAGGGGAACAGCCCAGCTGCTGGCATTACCACCGCTGTGTAAGACCTGATTTTCTTCTCTTATCCTCTTGCATCTTGCCAGGCATCCCTCACCTCAGTCATCTGATCCAGACAAGGTAAAGGGAGAACCTGGTCCATCAACTTTATGGGGTTTGGAGGCAGTTTGTTCAAGGAACTGTAAAACCTGGAGAAGTTGCCCCTATAAATTATTTACCAGGGACAGTAAAAGGTCAAGGGAATTGCTGGGATTCCTTGAAAAACCCTGAGGTTTATGGGGTCGTTTCCCTGCCCCTACCAGGTTTCTCTAAAGATCTCTGTAGAGGTTTTAAGGGGTTTTTGATAGGGGCTGATGGCAGACAGTGTCTGCAAAGATCAGGTAAGATGTGGTGGAATGAAGGTTGCCTGTCTTTAATGTGTGAAGTGAGCATCACTATGATGTGAACTGGGCTGTCCAATGTTAGGCAACAATGACAGAGCAAATGATAGTCCTCCATCAGCCTTATATATGAGGATATACCCAAAATATATCCTGAAAAGTGGAAGGAGCAAGCCCCAGTAGGATCTTCACCCACTTGTGGGCTGTGGATGGAGGGAGGTGTTGGAGCAAGTATTAGAAGCTGCAGAGCTTACATACTTTGTATATCTGTCACACCTAGGGATATGTTCTCATCTAGGGCTGGTATTTCATATCCAGGTAAACACTTGAATTTAGTGGAATTTGGGAAGGAATCGGGAAGGGGCTGCGCTCACAGCCCAAGAAGCCAACCGTATCCTGGGCGGCATCAAAAGGAGCGTGACCAGCAGGTAAAGGGAAGTGCTCCTGCCCCTCTGCTCTTGTGAGACCCCACTTGCAGCACTGTGTGCAGTTCTGGGGTCCTCAGCATCAGAAGGACATGGAGCTGTTGAAGCAAGTCCAGAGGAGGCCATGAGGATGATCAGGGGCTGGAGCAGTTCCTGTGTGGAGACAGGATGAGAACACTGGGGCTGTTGAGCCTGGAGAAGAGAAGGCTGCGTGGAGACCTCAGAGCAGCTCCCAGTGTCTGAAGGGGGCTACAAGGATGCTGGAGAGGGACTCTTCATCAGGGACTGCAGTGATAGGAAAGGGGGTGATGGGTTCAAACTGAAACAGGGGAAGGTCAGATTGGAGATAAGGCAGAAGCTCTTCCCTGTGAGGGTGTTGAGGCGCTGGCACAGGGTGCCCAGAGAAGCTGTGGCTGCCCCATCCCT
>JANRGW010018275.1:0-42103 GCA_024733675.1 Psilopsiagon aymara | reverse complement strand
CCGTATGAAGACAGGATGAGAAAGTTGGGGCTGTTCAGCCTGGAGAAGAGAAGGCTGTGTGGAGACCTCATAGCAGCTTTCCAGTGTCTGAAGGGGGCTATAGGGATGCTGGGGAGGGCCTCTTCATTAGGGACTGCAGTGACAGGACAAGGGGTAACGGTTCAAACTTAAACAGGGGAAGTTTAGACTGTATATAAGGAGAAATTCTTTACTGTAAGGGTGGTGAGGCACTGGAATGGGCTGCCCAAGGAAGTTGTGAATACTCCTTTGCTGGCGGTGCTCAAGGCTAGGTTGGACAGAGCCTTGGGTGGCATGGTTTAGTGGGAGGTGTCCCTGCCCATGGCAGAGGGGCTGGAACTAGACGACCTCAAGGTTCTTTCTAACCCTGGCTGTTCTATGATTCTAATCAAGAGGTTTTATCCTAAATCTAATGACAACCTCTACAGAAATACCAGTAACACAACAGATTGCACTGAACTTAATGGAAGGAGACTGAAGGAGAATTAAAGTCCACAGCTCCACAGGAATGCAGACTTAAGAAAAAAAGAGTTTTGCAAATAAGAGACAGCAGCATTTTTATTAACAATAAGGAAGCAAAAAATGCTGCTGCACTATTCACCTCAGGTCAGATTTCAGATAAAGACATTTAGTATGCCTGCGTATTACTAATGACTCAAAAAAATCTATAGGCGCACTCACACAATAAAAGCGAAATATAGGAAACACCCGAACAGTAAACCCCAAATCTTTGTGCCTTTGTGTCTTCTAATAAAAGAAAATGAGAGGTGGGATGTAAATAAACAAATAGGGAAAAAAAAAAAACAACAAAACAAACCAGAATTTAGAGATCAGCTGTTCCAACCATTCTCTGCTTTCGGATGTGTCTGTAAAGGCTAAGATTCGGGGAGCAGTCCTCATTGCACTGCCCAGTGAACCTTCTCCTCACGTGAAGAGAACACTACCTGGACACAAAGAAAAACCAAACAGCTTGCCAAACACACTTACTTATCATTATCCAGGTCTGTACCTGACACTTTGCTAGATGACAAGCTTTTTAAATGCAATCAGGATTGACTGATCAAGTAAATTTTTGGCTATGCAAGGTAGTTTCAAAACCTATCCATGTGTGTTTTCTTTTGCTCCAGAGACACAGGTAATATGCCGATTTTTTAAAAATCTATGTTATTCCTGGAGCTTTTTCATATGTAATTAGACAAGGTACGCTACTGCACCATCACTCTCTTCATCAGCAGAAATTTAAAAGCGGTTGAATCTGTAACTATTTTTTGCTTATTTTTTCATTCAGTTCTGCTGAACTAATGTATAACATACTCTGAATACTCCATTAATATTTTTAATGGCAGTTTATATAACTAAAACCCTCTGGTCAGCTTTTAAAATTTGGAAGAGTTTGCTTAATCCACTCTCCACTGACTGTTGGTATCTTCCACCCCCAATACTCAGATAACGCCTGCTGAATCAGACTCTCAGCACGGGTAGCTCCACTCTTGATGCTACAAAAGATTTTAAGCAAACATCCTTAGTCTGCTATACAAATAGCTTCTAGATTTCAGAGAATCATAGAACAGGTTGGGTTAGAAAGGATCTTAAAGTTGGTCATCTAAGTTCCCCCTCCCTGCCACATGCAGGGACACCTTCCACCAGATCAGGTTGTTGAAAGGCCTGTCCAGCCTGGCCTTGAACACTATCAGGGAAGGGGCAGCCACAGCTTCTCTGACCAACCTGTGCCAGTGTCTCACCACTCTCATTATAAAGAATTTCTTCCTAGTACCTAATCTAAATCTACCCTCTTTCAGCTTAAAGCCATTCCCCCTTGTCCTATTCCCACATGCCCTTGTAAAAGTTCCTCTCCAGCTTTCTTGTAGATCCCCTTTAGGTACTGGAAGGCTGGTAGGTGGTCTCCCTGGAGCCTTCTCTTCTCCAGATTGACCAACCCCATGTGTCTCAGCTTGTCTTCATAGGAGAAGTGCTTCAGCCCTCTGATCATGTTGGTGGCCCTCCTCTGGACTAGCTCCAACAAGTCCAAATAATTCTTAAGTTTGGGACCCCAAAACTTACTGCAGTGCTCCAGGTAGGGTCTAAGAAAGCAGAGCAAAGGGAAAGAACCCTCTCCCTTGACCTGCTTGCTGGTCAAGCTCCTTTTGATGTAGCCCAGGATACGATCAGCCTTCAGGGCTGCAAGAGCACACTGCTGGCTCATGTTCAGCTTTTCCTTAATCAACATCCCAGGGTTCCTCTCCTCAGGGGTGTTCTCAACCCACTCTCTGCTCAGCCTGTATCTGTGCTTGGGATTGCCCTGACCAAGGTGCAGGACCTTGCACTTGGCCTGTTGAACTTCATGAGGCTCTCAGAGACCCACCTCTCAAGTGTGTCAAGGTCCTCATCATTTTCTTGCAGTTTTTAAAATACTGATTAGATTAACTCATGGTCAGAAAGAGCATGGTCCATGTTAAAAGTGATGTTTCAGAACTCTGAAAAGCTTAAACAAAAAAATGGCCCAAACAAGTGGCAAAACATCTGCAAATAATGAACAAAAATATTTGGCTGAGGAGCCAAGATCTAAAAAAGGAAAACAAGAAGTGACATAGTACTATTACAAGGGCTTGGCAAAAAAGCCCAAAACCTTACATATAATGGCATTTCTAATTCAAAACAAAAAAAGAAACCCAACAAACTTTATTTTTTTCGTCTAGGAGGAAGGGAACTACTACATCAGCACTTGTTTCCAGTGAGACCGATACTGAAACTGGGTACACAAGTACGTTTGTAGACAACAGGCATTATGACTAACACCACTAGCATGGGAAAAAAGCTCTAAGAATTCCCTTTTCTTTCAAAGCAGGGAAGTACTGGTTACAGTTTCCTCTTCACTAAGCAAGAGCAGCAGAGTAGTAATTTGGTCCTAAAACAACAGTTAAGAGTAGCTGCATGGGGCTACCACAGACTTCCTCAGTGGCAGACAAGAAACCCAACTCTTCTGAAGAGCTGCGTTGCTGAATATTGAGCTGTGAGGACTACAGCCACCCACAGCTTACTGCGAGGGCATACTAAGAATTACTGCTCCAGAAAACAAAGCAAGTTCTTAACAAGGTTAACTTCTTTCTAGCAGCTGAAGTATCAGTGTGGAAGACATAATACAAAGAAATCAGAACTGGCAGCCTTAATCGCCATTTGTTTCCCCACCTAAGGATGACGAGGTTATGCGGCTACACTGCAGCTGAGACACTATGCACCACACCCTCATCTCAGAGCAGCCCTTCCCTCCCCACCATACCTCAAATATTTTATCACTCTCTCCAGCAGTACAAGGACAAGAAGCACTTCCATCATAGCTTCCCTGCATCTACAGCTTGTGCGCGCAATTGGCTTCAAAAGCACTGAGGTCACAGCACTGCTGACAGTGCTGAGGGAAAAGGGGCAAGGGTTTGCAAAAAAAGCCTTAACCAAGGAAAATTGCTAGGCAGTGTTGCGCATTCACTCTGCTTACTGTGGCAAATAGGCATTTAAGAAAATTCGTTTCAATTTCTGAATTGAGAATACTGACATACCTTGCTTAATTTTTGTCTGCTCATGTAACAAATGAGCTTAAAGAGGACAGCACATCAGTGATTTCACTCCCCAAATTTGATCTGATTTCTACCCTGCTGTTTTGTACTATTCTTCCAGACTCCATTAAAGACAACAAGACCAATTTACAAATCACACTTTATAATCTAATTTTATAAATTGTAAATAGAAATGAAATTACAGATATACAACAGGACACCAAGCAGGCTGAAACCCAGGAACCGAAGGGCCAACAAGCACATTTCCAGTTTGTGGCTTTCCTAACTGAATCCGTGACTTGTAAAAGGTTTGCTTTGTACTTTAACATGAGCTCCAGCTAGTCTTGTGGCCCAATTTCAAGACAACAACATTTGAAGGGTTAAGATTTTACATTTTTGTCTGAAAACAAAATGGCCTCTCCTCTGATCATGCGCTGAACCCCTCCATCATATCACACAGCTTTTGTTCTTCCAAGTGCTCCAAGCATTTAGCAATTTTTTCAGGTCTTCCCAGTTGCACAGATCTGCCACACAAATCAACACTACCTAATCCATGGCATTACCTAATCTGCATTTCACTTCCTCTCTGCATACACAGAAATTACCAATAACTACAGAGACTAAGCTGAAAAAGAAATAAAACTGGAACCACATTATCTACTTTTACCCATTCTACAGAATCAGTAGGAAGTTGATACATGCTCAGACGAGAGAGCCTTTCTTCTATAGGCTATTCTTTGCATCTCAACCAAACCACAGAACGTAAGAACTTGTGTGTTTTTCCAATTTACTTTTGCAGTATTCATTCTGATAAAAACATCTTGTTGCACAATCTCTTTAGTATTTGCACAAGATCCGAATGTGCATATTCTCCAGTTTACTCTAGTTATGCTATTTCATTTTGTTTGGAGGTAAGTTCTGGGTATTCCCTCATTCAAACAGTAATATTGCAAGGAGCTATTTTTATCAAAGTACTCAAAGGTAAATAAAAGGCTTTTTGACTACAGCACTTAAAAGGACAGAGTTAGAAAAGTCCTAGGTAAAAGGAACATTTAAATATACTTCCTGTAGGCACTCCAAAGCAGACCGGTTGCCTTGATCAAAGAGCAGGATTGATCGCTACTTACTAAAATAGATAAGGCGATACAATTGTAACAGCACACATTAAACATTTGAGGCTAGAGGGAAGAAGCCAGAATAGCCATGCCCCAATTCATTCCATAAAACTGCATCACCTCTCCTGCTGCAAACTACATGAAAGGCATAGATACCACCTGGCCTCCAGCACACAGGCACTATTTTCAAGTTTAAGAGGACAGGAGGCAAGTTTTCTATTTGTAAGTTTAACAAAGTGACCAGAATGAAGGAGACATGAGGACATGACACTACCTACACAGCTCTGTAGGAGTTCACCTTGAATACCTGCAGGGTTGTCAAAAATACCTGTTACAAAACTAGTTATTAAATACAGTAGTCAGACGATTGCAATGTATGCAATTCTCCAGCATGGATATTCAGGGTTAATAGAAAGTGGGAATGAAACAAAATAGTGCGGTTGGAAGATTAAATGTAAAAACCTACCTTTTGTAGACTAGTTGGGTTCAACTGTGTTTTGTCAATTATTTTTATGGCAACCTAAAGGAAGAGTTCATAATCAGTATTTTCCATGCGAACAATACAGCATTATTACAAGATGGTCAAATCCAGTAACACAAACTGAAAACATGAACCTTATATGAAAACCACTCAGTTTCTTCAGTAAATTATGTACACCTATTAGAAGTAAAAACATTTGAAATTAACAGCTAAACTATAATTTATATCTACTGCAACAAACTAAACAGCAGAGCGGAAAACAAAACCCCAAGTATTTTAAGCATATTAAAATGAGAAGCTCACTTAGTCTTTCGCTTGACATTGAGACTACCACGCTTACAACAGTGGAAGCTCCAACACCAGAAAGTGCCCAGATAGAGAGCAGCGTGCCTACAGATAATAGTTACGCAGTGTAATTACACAACAGATTACACAGTACTGACTGAGCACTGGCAGTTTGTGAAGATGCTTCTAAAAGCATAGATTTCAGAACAAAGCAATTCCAGACAGACTTAGCAGGAACTAAGTTCACCTTTGGAAAGTCACTGAATATTTGTATCAATTTGCTCCCTGATGAATATGAAAAGAATTATCACTCCATCAAGAGAACCCCACTGTCTATAGTACAACAATTTTGAGTAAGTTTACTCCTTTACTGGTTTTCATCTTTTCATTAAATAATGCACAGAAATATGAAAGAAGAATATAAAGATTTCACGAAATAATCAAAAGCTAAATTCAGTACCCTGGTTAACTAGTCATAACCTGAAGATTTGAGGCAATGAACAGGCAAAAGACTAGCTTCAGTGTAATGCAATTTGGATACAGAATGAGTTAGAACAGGAAACATGAATCTTTCTAGAATTACATGCCAACTGGTATTTTTCCTTTCTAAATTAAAGACTAAACATACCAGAAGAAACTCTACAGAAGCCAAGGAGATGGTGCCTCTCTAAGAAGCAAGAAGCTGCAAGTCAGCTGATTATAATACCTCACTGGTGCAAAGCAAGAGCTTTCAATCCCCCTTCAATTTTTGGCTCAAACAGTATAAGCTGCTACTTCCCATTCCCCATCTCCTGTTTCCCTGCATCGCTTCATGCTGTATTTGTCATCTCATTAACCTGAGGTTAGTAACATATGGAATAAAGGGTATCTTACATGAAAGCAAATTCATATTCATACATTCAAGCGCAAAAAACACATGGATGGATCATCATGGTGGAGAGAGGAAGAGGGGAACAGAGTGTACAATGCTTGGGTGCATCACAGAATTGTGTGACGGACATGGTGTTTTCTGAAACTGAGCTTCAAGATTTATTTTGAGCCCTTCTAGATGCAAGATATGATGATACGTCACCAAAAAATCATTTAAGAATACTTTTGCTTTGGGGAGTATTTTCCTCTAAGGTATGCTACTGAAATTAAAGATCACTATTTCCAGAGGCAGAATTCCATTGCAAAACCCCTTGAGAAATCACTTCAAAAATACAAATAAACACATTAAGCAATAGGTATTTTTACATTAGCAGCTGTGTATGAAACTAAGAAAGATTTTTATCTCTACCTTTATGCCTGCTGAACCATTGTCATGAAGGTAGCAAAATTACTCACTTCCTGCAATCCCTTATAAATCTGTGCTGGACATAGGATAACCACTGTCCTTGTCAGCAGTGGATGTTATTTCAAAGTCAATTGGTATCCCAGGACTACCCATGCCACAGAAGACAGCCGTTTGCTTGGTAAGTGCATTCCACTCAGAAAAATGTTGCAGTTCTGTGTTCTTAACTGTAACGATTATGGTCAATCTTTGGAAGATGTAAGCTTCTTTTAACCCATGAGGTCATAAGGTTATTGGGTTTCTGCAAACCACAGCTCACCTCTCTCACTTGTGCACTGGTGCCAGATGATCAGAGAGGTCTCTCACGCTGGCAAACAAAGTCAGCCCTGGAGATACAGCAGAGGTACACACCTCAGTTTTTTCAAAGGCAGACTCACAGGCCTGTTCAGTGCACTAATTATAGCCTTAGAGGCAGGACGAATTTAGAGAATTCCGATCCACATGAACACTGAGAGTACAATGTGTTAACACTGGCTGAGAGAATTTGAATCCATCATCAGAACAGGCAGCAATTTCAGGTGTCTTGATAAGGTCTCCAAATCACAGGCAAAGGGAGCCTACCCTCAAGAATAGTTCCAACAAGCCTGAGAAAGAAAATCCTCCATTTTACTAAGCGGAGTTAAAAAAGTTCAAATTGCATTCCACTCTACTCTCTTTGCACAAAGTGAATCTGGAACCATTTCAAGTATCGTGTGGTATGGCCAATGCTGGAGGAACACAAGTCCACCTACGCTGTTACACCACTGCATCATCTATTATATCCTGTGTGAGATCGTTAGTGGAATTAAAATTAACTTTGCTTTCACCATTCACAATAACATGACTTAAAACATTCCTCCTACATGACTTGGATGAGGGAGTTAAAGCCATCAGAAGTTGAAACGCTGAGCAAATTGGCCAAACTGCTACCATTCAGAATGTTTTCTCGCTCTTTAATTTCACTTTTTCCACGAGAACAGAAAGAAGATGACAATAGATTCCGTGGAGTCAGACTTGGATCCTGAAAGAATCCTGTCTCACTAGGAAACTTCAACTTCCTGGCTATTAACTGAACACATACTTTTAATGAACAGAAGATCCATACATTTTCGGCTGTGATTCCAACCACCTCAATAACGGCAAAAGGTAGTTTTATCTCTTAAATTGATACTGCAAGTATGGAAAACTTGCCAGAGAAAATAACCTTTGCAAATTACAACAGAAAATACATGGCTTAAAGTAAAAGAATTAACAAAAGCAGATTTACAGTGAAAATTTTTGTTTTGAAAGGGCAGACAGACTAGAATAGTACTCTTCTAGACAGAAGATCTTGAAGGAGCGTTTCCAAACACTAGCTCTTGTTCAGTGAAACCAACCCCACTTCCATGCCCCTGCAGTGAGAAGGCCACACACCTCTTGGCAGGACAATTCAACTTCCTCAGTCAGGCTGATGTTCTGATCACTCCCCAAAGGGCTAAACATTTCTTCCTTTCTGTAATTTGAGGCTGGGCTCTTAACACACATGCTGCAGACACACAGAAGATGGAAATGAAAGAGAGCCCTGGAACATGGTCCAGTTAGAAACATGAAAGCTGTATCTCAAGCAACGGGAAAATTCATAGTGAAGGACTCCAGATACAAGGAGATGAGCAACTGCCCTAGAAGAATGCTTGAACAAACATACCATCCTCCCAAGAAGTGCCAGAGAAGTGCTGATCTGCTGCATGATTTATTTAGAAGTTAATCAGTGCAGAGATCTAAACAAGAAATTGCCATAAAGTGTAACTGAACTGGAGACTTAAACTAACATTAACAATAGCCACATAGATAACAAAAAGAAGATAAGTAGGGCTCAAAAACAGCAAGGGTACAGCAGAGATTAAAAGTCATTTAAGCGCGACTCCCAAAGCTAGAATTTTATTGTAGGTTTTGGTACATAAGATGGAAAAAAGAAGAACAAAGACAGGACAGCTAGTAGGAATGAGTGTGTAAAGCCAGGAAACAGATTCAGGAAGATGAGTGCTGTATAGCTGAAGCTGGACTGCGAACTATCCCTGAATTCTGAAGAGTGGCAGGTTTAAAAAGGGGGAAGGGGAAGAAGGCATTCTTGTAGCATGTTGTAGCAACATCTATCAAGATCAAAATGGCAGCACAGGTTTAGAAATTATCAAACTTTTTATTTTTTCCCAATACAGCTGTTTACCTCAAAATTCTTGAGCTCAAAACTCACAAGGGGAAATACACAGAAACAGACAGAAGGGTTAAATGCAACACATTTTCCCAAGTTAATTCTGCCCTAGGGAGACAAACAATATATGACTACCTGGACTACTGTAAAGCCTCATCTAGAAGGATGCACAGAAATTACTTAACTAGATACGGTGAAATGTGCACAGAGCTTTTTTAATTAAAAGAAGTGGCTAAAGAGATACCAAGTTGGAAATAAATGAGTAAAAGTTTTTCCAAGGACAAGACTTGGGACCAATCTTGCTTAGCATCTGATTCAGTGGCCTTGGCACATAAGTCAAACCATAATGATTAAGTCTGCTGAAGGAATTAAGAGGCACCATCAAATACAATGGAAAACTGATATAAACAACCTTGGAGATGAGTTAGCAAAGAAAGCAAGATTCAGTGAAATACAAGGTGCTGCTGCTCATCAATAGAAACATCAATGTGACAGCCATGAAAAAGGTTAACATCATCTGAAGACTGATCAGATAAATACTTCTGTAAGGGCACAAGTAAACTAATGACACTGGGGAAATTGTTATCCAGACTACTCTGGAAAACTCTGATAACATAAATCTAAAATAAGTAATTATCATCAATGCTGTACAGTTCACCTACCAAGAAGAGAAGCTTTCACTCATCTCTCTTACAACAAGAAAAAAGTAAGTTTTAAATGCCTTCAAGGTATTCCTATAAACCAGCTTAATTGTTAGCTTCAAAGGAATGTTACTCATTTTAGGTTAACCAGGACCAATGGCTACATCCTGGAAAATACTTAGGCTCTGAATTGACTGAATGACATCTATTTCATGAGAGTTAAAGAAACTTAGCACTTCAATCTTTCAAAATCTGGCCGAAGATTTTACACTGTCACTTTATATGTTGAAATTTCAGACAAAAATAATGATCCAGAGGTCAACACACAGTTAAGTACACGTAAAGAAAATGTACTTCAATTTTTGCAAAACAACTTGTGACACACACTACCTACCTCCAACTCCTATACGTATAATAATAGCAAAGAAATACGAACCAAGTACCCAAGGACTTGCACTTCCAGTGTTAAATGTAAGTAAAAAGAGAAGGAAACTTAAGTGGAAAGCAATTAACCACAATAGGAGTCAACGCTACAAAGGAGCACTGACTTTAACACCAGAATACAACTGCTGATCACCAGAACTGTCAGCTTACAAGAATCAAAGACAATTAAACAAAATCCCCCCCAACAACTCTTGCAAAATTATGTCCTCTCTGTTCCTCCTAGTGCTACCGAACTCAGTATTAGCTCAGAACAAAGAAATTCCCTTAAAGAGCTGCAGTCAGCCACATAGCTTTCTCTAGAAGTCCTTGCTGGTATCAGCAAACATTTACTTCATTAGATGGCTCAGCAAAAAAAAGTCAACAAGGTGTTTCTCCCTCTTTCAGTATGTAGAGTTGCTATTAATAAAACAGCACTAGGAAATACTTGTAACAAGCAAGCAGGACTACAGTTCACCAAATCAGAACCATCATTAACTGCAAGTTATTAATTACACTGCAGAAGCTATTTATGGAGCTAAGTTAGACACTATGAAGAGATAGAAGAGAAAGCTTGTCTACACCACACTACGCTGAGCAAGACACACAAACCGGCTCTGAACAAACTGGAGTGTCTTCCCAAGGCTGCCCAGCACTGCATACACTAAGAAAACTCCTTGAAGAAACACTGCTTTGGCAAGAAAATACTGTGCTTGGGCTACTCAGACCATAATCAAGACGATACATTCATTCCCATTCCTGACTTCCCCTCCAATAGAGCCCCAAACTTTGCAGTACAGAGACACCAAGAGGCAGTGTTTGCAGCAAGCTTAATTGCTATATATCAAACCCTATTTTGGGAACAGAGAATATAGCAGAGAATTCTAGTAGCAAACTTGAACACAGTTCAGTTGGAGAAGGACTTGTCAAAAACACAAACTTAACAGATTATTTTTAAGAGAATTTGTTTTGTAATAATTACTAAAAGATACAGTTTTCCATTTTAATTCTACATGAGTGGCAATATCTCTAGTAAAACATGCTAAAATGTTCACCTGGATGATTATTATTCTGAGAGAACCTGCCCACCTACTGCAATTCACTACTGTTTACATTCATACCACTTTACCTCTCTGCCAGTTAGGATGTGCCTTGCCAGTTTTACTTTTGCAAAATTCCCCTTTCCAATCGTTTTAAGGAGTCTGTAATTTCCAATATGTGGCTGCTCATCTGTGCAGGAAGCTATAGAGTTCCTGCAGCGAGCTCCAGAGCGCCCAGTCCGAGCGGAAACTTCCTGCCGTCCATCTCCATGGGACGTGTGCTGCAAGAAAAACACACACAAATAAGGCTGAGAAATAAAGACAAAACACATCAATGATGAGAAGCATACAACGTGCAAAAATGTTAGCAATGCCTCTAAAGAAACCTTCAGAGGATCCAACTCACACTCCAGAATCACACTGAACTTTGCTCTGATGGGGACAATAAAGAGGTTCCCAGTTCGTAACACAACATCCATTTCATCACCTCGTAAAGACCAAATGGAACATCACCTGAACTGCAGCAACAATTGAGCATTTTTAAGTAACTTACGTGGACTGCAAACCAGTTATAGAACATGGATGTGTTTGGTACTATTTCCCATCTTCATTACTGTGCCTAACTAAAGCAGGAAAGCCTTTGGAAAGGAGACATGAACAATGCTTTTCCAAAAGCACACACAATAAAATGTTCACCTTTATTAGACAGTTCAATACTAATGACAAAATAATAAAAGGTTTTCCTTTTTTACTAGACTCCTGTTTCTGAAAAACCTCACGACTGAAAATACACAGGACAGCCTGGAGAACAAGGGAGGAAATCTTCCCTAAGGTATAGAAACCTCAGATATTAGCAGGCTGAGCACCATTTCCAGAGATCTGAGATGCTGTCTACAACTTGTTAAGTTTCCTTTACTCAGTTTCCCTGAACAGCTATTAATAAGAATGAATGGGTATTATCTCATACCTACAACAGCCTTTATTCATTACATCACATGGTTAAAATATCAGTACTTTTTCACTTCTTGACAGCCTGCTTATGAAAGAGCAGGTCCCCTCATGTTCTCCACTCATGGTTGAGCTCTATATACCAACTGCACTGAAGTGTTAGTTAGAAATAATAGCTTGCCATTATGGAGCAAACCTCTGGCTATACAGAATACAACATGCTAAATTCACAGCCACCCCAGAAATGCCAGGTCTTGCTCTTCTTCTACTCCTCCTCCTCTCGCTGAAACCCAGAAGGGATAGCAAAAAATCTGGCATTCAGCAACACTCAGTATGAAAATCACTGTAGCATAAGGATGTAAGATCACAACCCAAGAGCTAACAACCATTTTGGAGGCACAACTGAAGAAATCCATGCTTACATGACACTTAGCAAGTTTCACACTCTTATTTAGTAACCTGATGTAACTTTGTGACCAATAAACTCTGGTATCTTGTTTGTTAATTCAAGTTAAACAGCTGTGATCAAATTATTTTTAAAACCACACTGATTTCATTTCAGAAATATTACTGATAGAAGTCTATGGCAACTCTTGGATAATTGTTTCAATAGACACTATTTTAAAAAAGACACACACAAATACGTGGTGCATATGATGCTTTGGTATCAACCTGGCTTTAGTTTCTCCTTACTGCATTGCTACTGCATTGTCACCAGACTTGTACTTCCCAATAGGTACTAAATTACTATGATCACATTAGCCCTTCAGTTTAGTAAGTAATACTGTGCTCCCTTGCAGGCTGCTGCAAGAGTGATTAAAGACAAGGAAACATTTCTTAGAGTTATTTTCAGAACCTTCTCCTATTTTTCCAACATGTTTTTGTGGGGCTCATGCTAGAACTGGACACAGAGTAGGACTAAATACAAAGAGTGAATCTTCTGTTAACACTACACTGATTTTCCATGGACAGAACTAGCCTTTCTGGCAGACCACCATCTGTACCTGACCACCCAACACTTATGCTAACTCTTTTTAAGAATTATTGCTTCCCATTCCCTTACCACATCTAACAACTTTCATTTTTGGTTCCTTACTTACATGATCTCATTTGGCTGAAGTAAAATGCAGAGTTTCCTTACATGCAGGTTATTACGTGTTCCTAATGATTAGCCCATCCTGCCCTATTTCATATTCTAGCAACCTCCATCCTAGTTTTCAGGAGCAGTTGTATACATTTCTTCCAAACCCACTAATAACTGGCACAAGAACAAGAAGCACACTCATAACAAGATCCAATAAAATTTTAGTGCTTGATAACAATTCATTTTTTCTCAATAACATCTTGAGACATAGAGCAACTGGTAAGTGTTTATCAATAACACTTGAGAAGGACAAGAAGAGCAGTCGCTCAGGTGAAGAACTACTAAAGCCAGTGAAATCCTGTACCAGCAGTTTCATGATTTTGCAAGCCCTTAATGCCAGGCTGCTGGTGATGGTTGTTCAGGCCACTTTAGTCACATCTGCATGTACTGGCATAGCAATGCCCATCCTTTATACTTCCCTGCACTTCAACTTCTAACAAACCTTGCAGCAGCACACAATGCAGAGAACTTCTCTGTCAGCTCCTTTGGTACCTTCTAGTGTCAAATTATTCAGACCAGCTAAAAAAAGGCAACAACAGCTGATGCTAGATGCTAAAAGACTCCTACATTACTAGCCCAGTGATCATGGACCGGGACGGTCTATACAGGGCCACAAGGATATTTCTTGGCTATATTAGAGGAAGGCTCACTTTAAGTTCAAGTACAGCATCCCAGAAATACAGCTGTACTACTTACATTGCACTTCACTGAGCTGATAACCTATCTCAGTAAAAGAAGCATATTACAATTATTTAGACTATCGCCCTTTCACACCTGGGCATATGGCACAGGCACACAAGCTGGCTTCAGCAAGCACCTGCATCCGTGCTTCCTTGTGCTTGAAATAATAAGCTGTGTTAGACCTGAGCTATCTTATGAGGCTGTTGAGATGAAGGCATCAAATACTGTGTATTCCCAAACCAGAGAATCTGCATATAGATTATTCGAAACTGACCTTACTCATATCCTACTTCATATAAACTGAATTAGATAAAAGAGTCCGTTATACTACCAAATTCTATTCCACATAGTAAACCACCCCAGCTAATATATCTTGAGAGCTTCACTATGCTCTGTTGAGGAATGACTTCTTGTGCTCTACCATATTTTTCATGCTTTCTAGCTTTGTGCTTCCCGGGAGGAATTAACAGCTGTGAACTCATTTGGACTAGCGTTGATAAATTTAACACAATCTCCTTGTATGGAGGTTTCCATTTCCACCCTAACCCAGATCATTTCTCTTTAAGAATATGACCTTTTTCAGCTGTGGTTTTTGAATTTCAAACTGCGTGTTCCTAAGCAGTTCAGCTCTCTCCAACTGACTTGCTCATAGTCATGTTTCACTCTGTAGAAATCTATTTGCAACCATAATGTATTTGGGCTTTATTTTACAGAATTAAATCTATCAGCAAGACCCTCCTCTGTCAACTGAACAGAACACAAGCTTTCAAACACATGCATAAAACAGCTTTCCAGTTTCAACATGGATTTTCTTTTGATCATGGAAATGAAAAAAGAAGGCTTGGTAGCATATAGTACTAAAAGGCATGAACTCAGAACAGAGTGAAAGTGTTTCTACCACTGAAATAATTTTCAAGAAGCCATGATAGGCAGATGGTGTAGGCAAAAAGCAAAAATATGGATGGTCCAGAAAAGTTTAAGTTATGCATTGGCTTGTATAGCATTTGGTTGTAGTCCGGTACTTCCCAGTGTAGAAAGCTAAAAAGCAAACAGATTAAAAAGCTCCCATCTCAGCCCAGAGGAATAGTAACAGCATTCTCTGCTCTCTAAACTGAGATGTAGCTCATTTGTCTTTTCCCAACCAGACCCTCAACTCTCCTGATTTTGCCTCCCTCATCCACTGACACGCAAAGATTCTGATCAATTTCCGGCTTCTTTTCCAGGTCCACATTTATATGGCTACAATAAGAGATGGGGTTTGTCCTAAAACATGAGCTTTAAAACAAATATGTTCATTTGCAGTAAGTTTCCATACACTGGCAGGCAAGCTGTACTTCCTGGACATGCATTCTGTGCAAGGGTAACACTCCCTTCATGACACCCACCATGGCTGAGCGATTCCCAAAATACCTGTCTTCAGGGAAAACAAGACCATTATATTGCAGATAGGGAACTGAAGCAAGAAGACTTTGTTGCAGCTTCAAGCTAGCCACAGTCACCATCTCTTTTAAATGAAAAGTCTTCTGAAATCCACTCATGACAAGAAAGCACTTTCTCCTGTATCTTGGTATGCATCAGGATCCATTTAAAAAAAATCTTTAAAATACTGTAAAGGGGGTGGGTGGTGCACATAGTAGGAGGGCTCCCTAAAAAAAAACCCTACCAATCTTCAAGCCAACAAAACAACCTCTCTCTCTCAAAAAAACATTCTCTTCCTCCCCCAGCCCCACCCTGGTATTACTCAACCCAGAAGGAAATGGAGTAAAACATCTCCAATAGTGAGAAACCTTACTGCAAGGGAGGAACTGAGCCCAAGACCAACTATATTTGGAACATAAAGCAAAACCCACCTTTTCGCAAAAGCCTTCCCCCACTGATGAGCCGACATCCTTTCAGAGAATGATAAGCATGAAGAGAAAGAAAAAAAAAAGAAAAGAAAGTAAAAAGCAAATGGTATGAAGGTGACAATAACAAAATCTTTTTGGTAGATGTTAGCTTTATCCAGTATCTGTATGATTAGAGGTATCTTAACATTCAGAGCATTAGAAACACACAGGGCAGAAGATGACTTGCATCAAAGTTCTCATACTGCTTAAGAACATGCCAATAGCTGAAAAGAACCTGGAAGAGACAGAATTTGATATCCATTTGAAGAGCTGAAAAACACAAAGAAATTAGAATGCTCAAGACCTGCAAAAATCCATGTTTATTTACAGTAAGTAGGAAGCTTTCTTTCTAAAACAGGGAGGACAAACAGTATCAACGTTTAAAGCATTTGATCTATTGAGTAGTGAAAACTATCTTCCCATCAGCTAAATGAACTAATAAAATGTAATCTTACGAAAGTCTCTAGGAAAGTTTATCACCTTGGCTGTTAGCTCATCTTCGTATGAAATACTACCAAGTGGTATTATAGAATTTCTTGGAAAGCTGTCAGACCAGTAACAATTGTAATGGCCTCATTAATCTCAGCATTTTTAATTATAATAAGAAAAAATTGTATGTAGAGCCTATCCCTTACAATATTAATACTTTAAACAATCCAGGACATAATGAACATTTAAGACACTAAACTGCTTCATTACTCTAACTTGGGCACACAACATATAAAGAAGACACAGTAATTTCTGGCTAGGCACCCCCCACCAGCAACCTAACTTATAAAAAAACTTACCAGGAAACATACCATAGCTTTAAAATATAAAAACAGCCCCCCTTTCCTCCCCAGAAAAAAAACACCTTAAATTAAACATGTGAAGATAAATTTTACTGCAGCCCTTCCTAAGAACGTGTTGTATTTTATTTCCCACTTATCATTAACCTCTTTAGATGATAGCGACTGCTGAGTACTACTTAGGGCAAGAGAATAAATGTCAGCCCTAAGGATATTCTCAGAAGTAGAGTCTTATTGTGCAGATATATCCATAAAACAGCACAGCAGGGCATCCCACAAAGGAATTCTACTGGAAAGTCCAAGCACAGACTTAGATTTTTGGCAAACACCAAGAGGTGCCACAGCAAACACTCAGCCACAGATGTGCATATACCAGTTACTGCTCTAGGAATTCTTATGTCATTATATATTATAAAATATTATTTTCCTATATTACAGAATAGGAAGACATCAGATGAAGATGTTCTGTATGTGTCCTGGTTTTACTTCCCTCCTACCATTGGCCAAGGCACAAATCAGGACAGGGAGAGCAAGGTGAATTTGTCAGACCCAGCATTCCTGTGCCGATGTTTGCATAACCAATTCTTTGGTTCCAGCACATGTAATTAAAAGGCAGTTTTCAGCCTAGCTTGCTACATAATCCATCCTAAGGATGAACAGTCATGGTTTCCATCTCATGAAATTTTAAATGCTGTCCTACAAAAGAAAATGATATCCAATGTGGTATTAAACTTCTCAATCCATGAAGGCAGATTTATTCACTGAAGTGAGCTACAGCCCTACCATTATGGATGCTGTGATCCAGTGGAACAACTGAAAGGGTCAGAACTCAGCAAGGTAGACAAACAGACCTTCCAGAAATACATTATAGCTGCTAAAGGAGAAAAAAATGATGTGGATGCTTCCATTGTCAAAAGGTAAAGAACCCACTGTACAATTCTCAGCCTATCATAATAGTGATTCATTTAAGTGCCACGACACTTCATGAAAATGAGTGGCTAGTTTAATTAGGTCATATTTGTCAAATAACCAGTTTAAAAGGAGTACCTGAAGAGTAAATACAGTCTTTAGCACACACAGGCTATACCTCTTGACACACATTCCCAATTCTCCCTAACCTCAGCGGGGAAGGAGAAATAAAGGAAAAAAAAACAGAAGCAAGTAGTCAGGACAAGGCAGCTATAGCTCATAGCATGGAAATGCAACTCTTATACCAAGCAGCCTGATGGAGGCAGACGGCAAGGGGTCTGACATATGGGAAACTTTTGCTTGGCAGAAGGAGCATTGCTACCCAAAGCAACACTTCCACGATCACAATTCTGGCCTCAGACGAGTGGGAAGAGCCAGTGACAACTGTACCACTGCCCTGAAGATCAGAGCGTGAGAGCTTTGATAGCAAAGCACTACCAGGCTTCACTGAAGGAAGGATGCTCTCCTTTGCAGAAATACAGGGTCTGGCTCAGGAGTGTATAACCATGTATAACCACTACAGGCTCTGCTGACATATTTGACATCATTTGGTTCATACTCTATACAGCATATGAAAGAGGGAGAGTGTATCTGTAATTCCATGATCAGCACTGAACAACACAAAACTGAAGAAATCCTGCTTATATAATCAAAAAGCTAAGTCTGGTGTCAGTTAGAAAAGCTTTTTAAAAGCTCTTTTGTGGCTTCACATTATCAAGATCTGACATTCATCATATTTTTCCAGCCAAAGTTTCTTTACTGCTGATTAAAATGGATGTTTATTGACATCAGCCTAAGGAATAATAGCTGAAGAGCCAACCATATTCTATTCTTCATCAACGATACTGCCAACTAAATTGTTTCCAGAATCATCACTGTCAGTAATTACATACTAAACAAAAAAAACCCAACCCAAAACCCAACCTCACAGTTGGTTTTCAAAGGCCATATTGAGCTTGCAGATAGAGAAGTTGATTTAACCCTGCAGGAACAAATTTTATTCCAAAGGTAATTTTTGTTTATATGTGTATGTATACTCATACACATAGAGCACAACAAGTTGCTGTTACAGGCCAAGAATTCTTAACCCAAGAGTTTCATCCAGGTGACTGACTTTAAGTGTTATCACAGGTGTACTCAGTACCTTTGCGTTTCAAGAGCAGTAAACATCTATTCATCATTTGTACTAAAGTTTTAGAGGCAAAAGATCTTCACACTAAGCTGAGCTAACTTTGATGTGCCATGAATCTAAAAAAGTGACCTCCATTTCTGATCTGGCTGACATCCATTAGGCAGCATTATTTGACTGAGAAGAGGAAGTTGCAGACACATGCTACTTACATATCATATGAAAGGGAGATCTGGAGAGACAAATGCCTCCACTCTTAGAATTCCTTTGACTTGAGTCACCTGAGACAAGTAGCCAACAGGAATTGTCCGCTTGCATCAACAAAAATATGTCTTTTGACTAGAATTAAAATGGAGAATTGAGCAGGTAAAGATATTAGGTGAGTGGCTAAAAAAGACTAGGACAATGTCTACCAAGTTTAGTGTACTAAACCCCTTATTTCCTCTTGTTTATTTTCTTTCCATAATTTCTGTAGCTGTGTTCTGTTTTTCAGACTGATACTTCTAAGGCCACAATTCAAGACATGTTCAGTAGCACTAAAAAAATACATGAACTAAGTTTGACTTTTTAACAACTACTGGAGCAAGGGCCTGTAGTGTAGTTTTTCTGAGTTACTGAAATCATGTAAACAAGGAAAAGAAGTTCGTTGCAGAAGCAGAACACCATAATTTGTGAAAAGTGCTCCACTGCAGTTATGTATCTCTGTAGTTGCGGCAGAATGCAAGTTATCTGAGCCCTAGAGTGCTGTGTTATGACTGGCATAAATCAAACCAAAACAAAAATAGTAAGACTCATTTGTAGCCTTCCCCCCCTGAACTGGATATTCCCATCCTCTCCTCTGTGTCAGTATTTGCAGCCACAGAGAATGGGGATAAATCTACTTTTTTGGGGGGGTTCATTTCAGTCAGATCAGAGCATTGACCAGACTTGCCCTACAGCCCTGCAGTAATCAGTGCTGGCACAAGCTGCAGGAGGGGAGCCAAGGCTGATGCCCCTAAGCAGCTCTCATCACTTCAAGCTGACAGTAAACCCAAATGATTAAACAAGGCACAGCCTACTTAGCAGAGCTGAAGAATGAAACTTCTCACTTCAAAATGTGAATATACTTGCAATGTCACACAAGCTAATCAGGTATTTTTTTGAGAACCAGACCTATCAGGTATCCCAACCAGTAAGAAATGCAGAAAAAGCATTTTTCCAGTCTGTGAAACTCTGAAATTAAAAGATACATCCTAGATGAATTCCTAAACCATATTTTGAGTTATCTTGCCATCTTCACCTAATTTATTTCAAACAAGAATACTTACAGTAACTGGTGAAAAATATGGAAGAACGCAGATGGTCCCTGCATAAGAAAATCCTACCAGAGCTGTTGCCACAGGCATACTTTACTCCTCAGGCCCTTCTTTAAAAACAAACAAAACCCCAACAAAACCCAAAAAGGATTTTACTCTATGGGAGAAAGCATTCTGATTACAGATCTATTTGTAATAGGAGAAGACTGATAAATAATATATAGAATAATGCAAGATTGCATATTGTCTGCAAAAGCTCTAATGTACCTCATAGCTAATTGCTAATAAACCAAGATGTACCACACTAACCTTCACAGTATCTTAAAAGTAAATTTTTGAACCTAACCCTGACCTTAGTATCCTTTTTAGAGTAAAAAAAAATAGATATTTCTGCTGCACAGCATCCTTTTGTACAGGCTTGTACAAGCACAGTTACCATCACACTGACGTTTTTCAGCAGCAAACTTTTCACATTAGGCACAATCATGGTGGAAAGAGCACATTTTAGTCTTGCTTTTCCTCAAATTACTTATTTTTCTAATTCAGACTGGCCTGCAGTACAACACATTCTGAAGTTCCCTTTTTCCCCTCCCAAATAAAACCCCAACACCTGTGCAATGAACAGGTGTAAATTAAACTGTTCAACGATTTTTTTTCTATAAAAACCTTAAAAAAGCCTACCACCCTCCATACCACCTGTATTTCCTTGTTTCCATCTTCATCTTCCCACTCTTTGCGAATTCTTTTTAATTAATATTTGTCCTATTCCCCACAATCTTTTTCCTCCTGCTCCTATTTCTTTTCCACTGGTTGCCCTCCATACTGCCATACGCACATTTCTCTGTTCCCAGCATCTTTGGTTTCCTACTGTCCATCTTCTTTTCCCATTATATTTCCACACTCCTTCCTCCTCCATCTTCTCCCCCTCCTCATGACTAGCAAACAGGTTTATTCCTTCTGCCACCTAAAGATCCTTCTGTGCCTACCTTGCCTCCCAGTTCTGGATAAAGGAGGTTTCTACTGATTGTGTTGCTTTTTCTCCAACAGGCAGGACATAATTTTGAATAAGACAGAAAAGATCTGATCCCCTCATTCACTTCTGTACCCTATGCAGCTGGCAGCCATTGCTACACAGGATGTGGCCAGAGAAGAGCTGCTCTATCTTTCCAGTGAGAAGCCAGCTCATCGCAGGCCAACAGCCAGCTTCCAACTGTCCAAGTGTGAAGTTCCTATGATCACAGATCATCTGGGATGCCTTTCCTCTCAAAACCAGGTGACTCGGAGCCAAATTCTTTAATCTCAAAGGCACCGAAAGCTTTATAGCTCTGAGTGGCTTTTGGGGAAAGTCACAGCAACAGTATTTCCACCTCAGCAGTACATGACTCAGTTAGAAGTGGTATACACTGCCTTAGAAAAAACAACCAAGTACTGACAATTAGACCTTCTTTATTCATCAGGAGCTGACAACCACTGAACGTGGTTAACTGCAAGCACAGACAATGATAGTTTACGCTCACTGTCATTCTGGAGGCTAACTTCATTTTCAAAACTGCAAGTATAGGCATGGATAGGCTATGATCAGCATGCTTCAACCAGATTCAACACCAGCCAAGCCTTTGTCAGCAGTGGTAACCTTCCAAGCAGAGAGAAGGCACTAAAGGGGTCCAAAACCATGACCCAAATACCTCGGCACCTCTTAAGCCTCCTCCCACCAAAGCTTCAGAGGGTACTATGAATATTAACTAATTACACTTCTCTCATGTGAAAAAGAATCAAGAGCTCAATTCACCTGTCAACACAGTACACCCATTGATCTCTGGGGTGGCAGAACAGTTAACTGAAGTATAAAAATTGTTACATTTGGTATTAAAACAAAAGAGACCTGGCATTCACAGCTGTAGGGGTAACTCAGAGAGACTAAATGTCAGATTTAAATTTAGTTTTAAGCAAGGCTGAACAGAACATATTTTGGTGAATTTCTAGACAGCCAGAATATCAGAGACAGCTTCCTGAAGGATACGATATTGGGGGGGGGGTAGTTCAGTGGACTGGGCGAGTACTCAGATTAATCACTCCCTGTCAATATCACTACCTACAGGTATGTCTGTGGTCACCAACCCAGATTACAGCAGTTGAAAAATATGCCTTAACCTAAACCTAAGGCAATCCATCTGCAAGCATGACAATCCATGTATGTTAAATGATAAAGACTACAAAAGAGAAGTGTTAGACCAGTATTCTGAAGTGAGAACAATGTGCCTTAAGTGGAAGACATGTAAAAAAAAAAAATCAAAATTCAAGTGCTAGAACACACAGCTTGTGAATAATGTATTTCCTTGAGCACATACTAAGTCTTTCCACCATTAAGTTATCCAGGGTAGAGTCTGAATTAACTAGAGAAACTTATCTGAATGCTTTCTAAAATGATTTACTGGGTGGCCTCTACATATATACATGGAGCTTGAAAACCTCAGTCAGGTCTGTGTACAGACCAGAACAATTATCCAAATAAACTGTGTATAGTATTTTGTAGTGTATGCTACAACATCAACTCTCCCCATGGCATAGGAAGGGCTGCATAATATTTTAATTATTTTCTTCCACAAGGCAGGAAGCTCATTGAGATTTTACAACCAAATATGCTTAGTTAGCTTTTTACTCAATAGAGCCTTTAGCCTGCAGGTTGCATCTAGTGCTAAAACAAATAAAGATCACAGAAGTTCGAAGTGCCTATTATGTCAATAAAATCTAAATCCCCAGTAATGCAGTAATTGTTCCATGCAGCATGTTTCCTAACGCTTTGTCTGGTCTTGTTTTAAACAATGGGGCTACCATCAGTTTTCTCAGACTATTTATGGTCAGGAACAATCCAACAGTTTTTCCTGATCTGTAACCAAGGTTTCCACTTTTTATGCCAGTCCAAAACGTAAGAAGCCTTCGTAAAAAAAGCCTCCTCTGTCAAGCTTAGCATCTGCCTCCTAAAGAATATCAGATAACCCCTACAGAAAGCTAAATACAAAGTTCACTGATCAACTCATTTTAGACCACAGTGAGTGACAATTCCCTTCTGTTTATCATTTGGGAACATGTCAGAGCCTATGCAGAAAAATGGCTCGACAGCATACATGGGGAACAAGTCAGTTTTAACTTAAATACGTTTCCAATCTGCAGAAAGGGAGTCTCCTACTGAGCTTCGTTTGTGGCTCTCTGCTCATGTGGTAGGACTTTTGTTTTTCCCCCTTCCCTTTAGCATACGACCTGTGTGATTATTAATAGTGTTTGACTCAATCTTGTGAATAAAGTGTCAATTCCTAAACTGTGGCTTTGTTAAGGGGAAAAAAGGGGGGGGGGGGGGTAAACAGACCCCCTTGTCTGGAGAATAGTTACAATAAAGAAACCCTTTTAATGTCATCTGAACAGGTGACTAGCCTAACAGCGTCATTATCAACGAGAACCCTGCAAATTAAGCAGGGAAGAGGCCCATTATCTGGGTCACCTAGCCCACCCTACCAAAGCTGAATTATTACCTTCTGTTTACCAGAGGTTTACTCGGCAGCTTTTAGCAGTTAAGTTCGCATATTATAAGACAGCAACCCACCGGGACTCAGCTCCCCACTGCGGATCTTCTCTTCCCGTTACTAACATAACAAATCCGATCCTCGCCACCGAGGTACACTCGCATAAAGCGTCAGAGAGGGGACACCGGGTTTGGGGGAGGGATGCCCGCAAATGCTACTAAATCGGCGAACCGTGCTGTGGGGGAGGGTGCTTAAAAATCATTTTAAATAAACCGGTTATTTGGGAACAGCCCAAGCGGCAAGGTTAATGTCAACCCTCCGCAGGGCGATGCCTCTGGCTGCCCGGGGCCCGTCGCCCCCCGGGAAGGGTGCCTGGGCCAGTTCCCCCGCGGTCGACGGTACTCACGTTCTCGGTGTCGCGCTCGTTCACCGTGGGCAATGGAGTCCGAGTGGACATTTTATTTCACTCGGGCGGCCGCGAAGGCAGTGCGTACAGACACACACGGGCCCCCGGGGCCGGGCTGCGCCTCTGCTCGGAGATGGTGGTCGCAGGGAGCCACCATGAAGGACGAGGTGGCTGCCGGGGGGCGGCGTCGCGTCGGCGCCCCCCACCCTTTGGCGGCGCCTCACTCCCGAGCTAGATCCTCCTCGGGGAGCTGTGCGGCCTCGCCCCCTCCGAGCTCATCCTACAGCCAGGCCGGGGTCCGCGGGGTCAGCAGCGGGAAGGGGAGCGCCTCATCAAGCGGGGAGGGATGGAGCCAGGGGAAGGGAGACGGCGAGGGAGCGGCTCTGCAGGGGAAAACGCAGGGCGGGCGGGGAGGAGGAGGCGGCAGGGCTTCGCTGCGCAGCCCGGCTTCCCTCGCCGGCCCCTCTCCGCTGCGGCCCGGGGCACGGCGGCCAGCGCAGGCCGGCTGCCGAGGGGACTCCCCTCTCCTTCCCCGCCGCAGCCCCTCTTCACCGGGCTGCCGCTCGCATCCCGGCCCGTCTCTACCCCCCCGTCCCAGTCTCCGAAAGGCCGGCACCCCGCGGCAGCGGCTGGACTGGGGAAGCTGGGTGCCCGCCCGTTGCGCTTCCTTCCCTGCCTGCCGCCTGCCCCCCGCCCCTTCGCCGCTCCCGGACGAGCCAAGATGGCCGCCCGGCTTTCTCCGCGCGAGGCTAGCTCCGACGTGAACCGGAAGGGGCCGCGCCGGGGAGGCCGGCGCCGCAGGGTGGCTGCCAGGGGCCGTGCCGGGGCAGGGTGTGGGGCTGGCAGCGGCGGGCGGGAAGAGCTGTTCTCCGTGTCGCGATCCCTCCCCGCTCCCCGTCCCCGGGGCGGGTCGGCTGGACACCTACCGTCCCCGGGGATCCGCCTGGTGCTGTGGGGGCATGGCTCGGTTGTCCTTCGCCTCCCGGAGCAGCCCCGGCGCTCCACGAAGGGGGGAAAAGGGTGTGTAGGGTGTCTCCTGCGCCGGCCTTGGGGAGCGACGAGACCCCTAGTGCGGCCGGGCCCGGAGCGAGGGGAGAAACCGTGTGAGCTGGGGCAGGGAGGTAGGGTGTTGGGGAGCACCGTGGGGCACAGGGGGTGAAGCCGCTGCGAGCGGTTGGAGAAACGGCAGCGTCTGTGGAGAAGGAGCACAGGACAGACCCTTCTGCCCGCTCCCAGCCAGCAGCAGGAACACTAGCGTGGAGTCCAGAAACGTGTCTTCTGTACAGCGGTGTTCAGGGGTCGGTGCTGAGGTCGTCTTCTGTCAAAGCATGTCCTCCCTTTTCTTGACCTCGCCACCCCAGGGGATGGTGTGTGCTAAAGACAGGAGCTCGCATGCCGGTCGGGGGGCTGGGGCTGGTGTTGGCGTTGGCAGAGCTCACCTGGCGCAGGTAGGCGCCTGTACCACGTTAAAGCACTGCGTTTTTGTAACAGCTGGTTGCTTGTTTGATTTGGTGGAGGAGGGTGGAACCCAGGAGTATCAAAACACGCTTAACATATTCAGTAGTTAGTCTGCACAATCATTTTTAAGTGTACAAGCAAGATCTCGGTGTAGGTGTAAATAGATCTAGTTAGGAATTAAAAGCAAGAGAGTAATTTGTGTGTATTCAGTATACGGGTGTTTTAGAAACAAATCTGTGTATTATAAAGAGAATATGAACCTCTGTAGGAAAAAACAATATGCTGGAAGTGGTGGGATTTGGAGAAACTTGGCATCTCTGGGGATCTGGCAGCCTAGATCTAGCCTAGAAAGTCAGATAAACTAAACTTCATAAGCTGTAGTTTATCTGACAAACTTCATGCCTTGAAATCTATTCTACAGTGTAAGTAATATTTACCTTGCTTTTAGAGACATGAGCAAGGATAGGCTTTGAACCAATAAATAAGTTTGTCTGTTACTTCATCATGAGGGCTACAAGATGCACTGCAACACCTGACTTGCAGAAGGAAACAAAAGGACTTGCATGGTGTTTTATCTTCCTTCCTCACTCTCATGAAGCTAATGCAATGCCTTGCTCTCTGTTAACAACAGGAATTTTGGATTTGAATACTCACCTCTTGTGCAAATGATCCATATTTCTGTGCACACATACATCTGTCCAGGTGTGTATATGCTCAGGTGGTGTATATGTATAGCGGAGCCACTCTCTCTGAGTAACAGGCAGGACCCTTTGCATGGAGAAGGGAATGGGATTTGCCTCTATCTGTCTTGCCAAGGTCAATCACAAAGTCTGAAGCAAAGCCAGGAAAAATATCCAGATCTCCTGGCTCTCTGCTTTTGCCACAGAGCTGCTGCTCCATCTCTTTCTTTTCTGTTGCCAGTAGAATATGCTCTTTACAATGTGTTTGTAAAAAGCTGTAATTGACTTATGCTCTCACCCTGTGCTGATGAGCACTCCCGCCAGCATGAGAAGGTTGAACTGCAGACGTTGAAGCTGAGTAGCAATGTGCAGCACACTGAGCACAGGAGTGCTGTTTGCACCTATGGGTTTGCTTGTCCCAAGCCCTGGCAAAACTGAGATCTGTGAAAGTCCTGTGCACGGGCGTGAAGAGGTATTGAAGTAAACTAAGTATTGTGTTACATATACTTGTGTTGCTGTTCCATTTAAGCAGCAGTCACTCAAATAAAATCTGGTGGATAGTTAGGTAAAAGTCCTAGGCTACTTGATATAATGGGAGTTCCATTATTGCCCTCAATAAAGCCCACATTTAATACAGTCCAAATTAAAAGGGGCTGGGGAAGGGTGCAGGCGAAGGGGAATTGTGGGGCAGGAGTGTTTGTGTCTTTTAGAGTCACATTTTTGACTGGCAAAGCAGTTTTGAAATAAGAATTTAGAAGAAATTATCAAGGCCACAAAAATAGGAGCAGTTGACTTTGCTGTTTTATTGCCAATATATGACAACATTGATTAGTGCTATTTTTTATGTGTAGCAAAGCTTGCACAGGGAATGACAAACTGCATAGCAGGTACTGTCATATTTTATTGTTGCTCTATTCTGTTTCTCCCATTTAAACAGATGAGTTTCCAGTGTATTCATTTTCTTCTTAGAAATTGGGCCATAGTAAAGAAACTGATTGCATAGGTTTCCTGTTTCTTTGTTGCCCATAAATATTCTGCAATGTTATCAGGTGCTACTTAAGCTGCATGCACAAATCGGAAGGTGATTTTTTTTCTATCTAAATGCTCTGAATACTCAGAAAACAGTATGATAACAGAGTTATGCTTTCTTTTTTTTGTGCTATTGCTGTTGCTAATGATTTTATATGTAGGACTTAGATGACGACGTTTGTGTGTTACCCAGAATAGGCCGCAACTTGTGCTTTGAGCTGTACTGGCTACAGTGTTAGCAGTTGTAAAAACTTGTTTTTGCCCGTAGAGTTGGAGATTATGACTCAAAGACACAGGAAGCAGATCTGCTAGTTAAGGTGCCTTTTTATGTCACTGTTTTGGCTATCACTGCAAACAGAAAACAATATGATACAAAATTACATCATTGTGGGGAAGAATTTGGTTGTTGTTTTTTTTTTTTCCTGGACATTAAAAGTCCAGAATCTCTCTAACACTGCATTGTACAGACAGAGCAGACCCTGACTTCAACAGCATTTGCAATCAGAGCGGAAAAAAAATATTGGAATTGATTGTAATTGCTGGACAAAACATAAGGATTGATTTTAATGTATTCTGATGCATGGATTTTGAGTCTTAATTCTGGAAGAGGGATTACAAATGAAGAACTGACCGAGAAATTTCTGTTCCACTCACCTCACTTTAAAGGCTGGGGATTGAAAGACATCCTGTGGTAGAGGCAAGTAAAGAATCAGCTAAAGTAATTGTTATAGCTGCCTCGTTTTGCACAGCAGCTATGACAGTATACACCTGCTGGGCATCTGCCCAAATACTAAGTCATTTTAGTTTATACAAATATATTAGTTTAGACTGATAATTTTTCGCTCTGGTACAACTTCTTGGTGTTTCTGTAAGCCTTTACAAAACACATTTTAAGATGCATTACTTCCATAGAGCTGTCACCACTATTATTATTCCACCACCTTACTGTTGGTTTGGTTTTTTTTTTTGGTAGAAATTCTGTGATAGTCCCAATCAGTGGAAGATTTCCATGGCTGTTTCATCTTCAGTGTTGTCTTTAAAACTAATTACTTTGGTTTGAAATCATTTTTTGTATTTGTTTTTAAAATTGCAACTTCCACAGAATACATTAACAGTGTTTTATAGTAGGAAGAAGTGTGCAATTTTGAAAATGGCAATGGCAAAGCTATTGATACAAAAGGAATGATTACTGTCTGAAGCCTGAATCAACAGTCCATGCTCAGTTATAATGAGGCCCAAGTGCAACCCGCTGTAAGGCCAAGGTGAAATGTGATTTCAGTGTCAAAGAAAACAACAGAAGGAGAAAAGGTTTTCCTGCTTGGCTTCATGTCCTGCAGAGACAGAGATCTGAAAGTGGAAGAAAATTTTGTGTGTGTTGACTTCTTCCTCTGATCTGTCCCCGTTTAAATTCCAGACTTGCTTTTCCATACAGGAAAAGAGCAAGTCCCCAGGGACAGCAGAGTAACTGTGGCAGTGCAATTGCTCTACATTCTTCATGGGTTGGAGAGATTCAGGCTCTCAGCTGTGACTGTGAGAAAACAGGAGCAAACAGTGGTGGTTCCTGGTCTGTATGTCTCATTTAATTCCTTACCTGCAGAGCCATGTGGCATGGTGCATGAGACATGAACCTTTGCAATGGGATCACTATCAAGTGCCCAAGCTGCCCTAATTCCACCACCAGTTGACGCAAATGCGTATGCGGATCGTAGGCTCTGGGACAGAATCACACTGCTCTGGAGAGCCAGCTGAGAGCATTGCTGTCATTTGTTGGCACAAGGTCAGTGTTTAGAGAAGTGAGAGAGTTGAAGTTTTACATAAACCTGATGCCTTGTAAGTTACAAAGGACAAGTATCCAGTCGGTGGTGATGCTAGCTCTGAATTTGACTCCATACATTTGAAGCTAAAGTAAGTGTTTTATAACAAGCGTCTTTCGTTCCTACTAGTGTGTGACACTATCAGAACTGCATCTTAAATATAAATCATTTTGGATTCCTTGCCACCTAAGCCAGGTATGTTACTGTTCAACCCACATCATTTCCTGAGTGATTGGTACTGAATTAAAGACTTAATTCACAAGGATGGGAAAAGAATAGATGGTTCTAGCAGACGTAATGTTTTCAAGCACAAATTAGTAACTGGTGTGCCCAAGAGTTTGTAGAAAGTAACTGTTTCATAGTGGTGAAATAAATTCATATTGTCTCCAAAGCTTTGTCAGAACCAAGCCCTGAAGTCCCTCTGTGTGGATTTCCCTAAAGTGACTTGTGTTTAATTTAGATTGTATCTTTCATTTAAATATTACCAGAGGCAAGGAATCTGTGAGAAATCCAGGGAAACTGTCCATGTGATGGTTCCCCATCACTGATGGAAACCCTTGCTTCTGCTCTGGACAGGCCTACTAATGACAGCTTCCAGCTATGGGATCTCTCCTGCTTTTGTCTTGTAGATGATCAGACTTCTACTCCCAACCAGAACTCAGCTCATCCTACAGTCATCTCTTTAAGAGACTGAAGAGATTGAAATCTTGCAGTCTGTCACCAAAAGGCATCCTATTCCAATTTGTAAGCGCTAGTGTGCACGTTTTCCCTAGTTCATCTCCACCTTATCTGTCGGTTGGTGCTGCCTGTACCAGACATGAACATGGTATTCCAGCTGTAATAACACTAAACCCAAATACAGGCGTGATATAGCTTATTTTGCTGATGCCACATTTAAGAAGCTGTTTATCCCTCTCAGATACTGTAACTCTGAAGTCTGGAAACTCAGGTTCAGCTGTGGTTCTCTTGCCTTTTCCAGTATCTCTGACCCTTCCTCTCCATGCACGTATCCCCTATCTTAAAACTATGCTTTATTATTCCTACAGTATGATTTTTAACTTGGGTTGTACTCAAACGTGCATTGTTTACCCAAATGCAATTTTGCAAACTGTTTTGCTCTGCACCAGTGGCACATTCTTTAATTTCCACCTCTCTGTCTCGGTGTCACCTGCAGAACTCGGTAGTAGTAATCCTTTTGTTTATTGGTAGACCTTGACAAAATACCAGTTGGCGCAGATAAAGAACTTACTGAGCAGAGTTATAGGAACTCTTTTTTCTGTTAAAAAGTTGTTTTAAGTAATTGCCACCTTGAAAATTCACACCATGCACTAGCCATCCCAGGGTGGGAAAGGGCTAGAGGGAAAATAAACAACTTGAACCAGTAGCCAGCTGATTACCAGGGTCTGCCAGCATTCAAAGGGAGGGATGGATAAATTGTTGGAGGGGGACACTGTGCCAAACATCCCAGGGTGGCACCCAGGGAGCAGTGCCTGTTGCCCGTGATGCCTGAGCGCCCTTCCAGGAACACCATGGTGCAGTGTCAGGGATGATTAGTTCAACAGCCATTTTATATGTGTCATGTTGGGTTTATATTGTTCCGGTTTCTTAATCAACATGTCCTGCTGCAACAAGTTGAAGTCCTTAAAGAAGTCCAGGGGTTTTACATCAGCTTCACTGCATGTATCACTCAATCTTGTAATCTCCTTGGTGAAAGATAGCAAGTCAGTTTGAAAGGGTCTCTTCCCATAAACTGCTGTTGATTGGCATTAATTATATCTCCCTCCTTTAATTCTTTGTTAATCTAGATCCATGTGAGTCATTCCATTTTACTGCTGGGACTCGTGTCAGGAGACAAGCCTATAAATACTTAGATGTTTCTCTCTACCTTTTCCAAAATCTTTCCCAACATCTGCTTTCCTTCAGAGCTTCCCCACTGCCCAGAAGGTTACTGGGGATTGCACACAGCTGTCGTACTGTGCTTGTGCATTGAAAACATCCTTACTAATCAGCCTGACAAAGCCAGCTGCGTTATATATGCTGCTGAAAAAAAGGGGGTTTGAACAATGAATTAACTCTACAATCATAAACTACCTTTGCAAAAGCATGGGAAGAAATATTTCATTTGCATGTTTATTTTGAGTTTCTATATCACAACCTACACAACTATGCCTACAAAGGGCCTTTTTTAAATGCATGGATGATTTAAAAAAGAGGATTTATAGAAGACCAGCCAGAGGGGTGCACAGCACAGATGGGTTTTATGTATGGTTCCCAGCATGGTGCTTCACAGCACCTTTGTTCTGTGGTAAACTACCTTTTGCCTTCCATTCTCCTCAAACAATGCCTGAAACCCAGGAGATGGACAAACAGTGCAATACTTATTGCTGTTACTGTAGATGTGTACTAATATCATCACTTTTTGTTTGTTTGTTTCAGAACATCAAGAAGATTGCAAATAGATAACATAATTGGGCTTGTTTAATAGCAAAGGATGAGTTGCTGGTTTGAAAATACCTGCTAGAAGGTCTGTAGCTTCAAATTGAATTGGAAAAATTCCACGTTAATGCTGTTGCCCAAATCCTGATTAGAATTCACATCACATAAGACCCTAAAAACACTTTTGGAGAGAGAGAGGGTGTTTTATCATCTAAGCATAGGGCAGTTTTCAAGATGTGTAGAAGAACAAAATTAAGTAGGAGTATTTTAATATTATCAAAATAAAAAGCAGGAATTAGGACTGCATAAATTTAATTTCAAGCACACAGATAATAACCTCAACTCCTGTATTCATCTGCATCTATGTTTATCTGAACAGGTACTTGAAGTTGCTGGTGAGCACCAGGTTCTTCCTGACTGCCTCTGCATGAGCCTGGCTGGCACTCCCTGCAGGGAGGACATGCTCCCAGCTCAGGCTTTGGAGGGACAGGACATCTTCATCCCAAAATAGTAAGGGCACTGTCTCTGCTTCTTCCCAGCCAAGAGTGCCAGTCACAGCTTAGCCTTTTTTTCACTGATGACAATAAACATTTTGGGATTAGGTCTGCGGTTTGTATGAATCACATAGCTTTGTATGACTTGATAGAAGTGCCCAGCGCTATATAAACCTAATAAATGAATAGTCCCTTTTGGCAGTGAAGTCTGTGCACAGTGCAGGTATTCTCTGTTGAGAAAATGCAGCCTGCGGCGCACAGCTGAAGAGTTTTCTCCATGTATCATGGAGTTTCCCTTTGAATAGCTTGCATCAATTGTCTTTCCACATGTTATACAGCATCATTGATTTACAAGCAAGTGTCTTAACTACAACTGTATGACATTAATTACCATTCATTGCTTTTCTTCCCTTTTGCCCTTCCCTTTTCTAGCATTATACTTCTCCTGGGACTTGTTTGACCAAAGTCTCTTTTCACTATTCATAGAAACACCACTGGAGTGGCTGCTGCTGGGAGCAGAACACGCAGGCAGCCATAGGAACCCTCTTGCATGGGGAGTGCTGCTTTGGGGGCTCCGCACCCCTGTCCTGCCCTTACTGAATACCCACTTTGCCATCTGCCTTCTCCCTGGCCTCTTTACTAGTCTGGCAACAGAGGGATAAGTCTTGCTGGCAGGATTTACCCTTGCAAATAGAGAATCTCATTGAGCTAATAAATAATTCCTGTCATTGCCTGAGGTTGCCAACAGTAACATTCCCTTCCCCGTTTGTAGGAGATGCTGAATCTAGCACTGGTACTATTAACACCTTGAACATTTCTCTCATTAAGATTTTCTGCCCATAAAAAGATTTTCATAGATTCTGTTGGTTCTGGTTTTACTTTCTTTCATGGCTACTGAAGCTTGAGCCACCTGGGTTTTGAGGAGTCAGCCCTTTAAATTTGTTTTAGAACTCTCACAGTAATTGCAGGGTTTTCAATCTAATTCTGAAAAGCAAATAGTATTGAAGAAAAGTCTGGGGGTGCGACTTTGGATGCTTTAGGAACCTTTTTCATTTACCCCTTTTTCCAGTAGCAAGATGGAAAAAAAAAGAAGAGCAAAACACCCATGGAAAAAAGGCACCAATAATTTTTAATATAAAACTTCTTTAAGACATACTGAACAAAGGCAAGGTTCCTCCTTTTGGAAACCAGCAGAATGGAGAGGACTGGGCAGATTTTTAAAGATTCAGTAAATGCTTGCTAATATTTCTCGAAGAGCTTTCACTGAAAGCACTTTAGTGTTTCTACATTAGCAGGTGAAATGATTTCAACCCCAGTAAGCAGAGAGATGGGAGCAGTGCTGTTTCATGCTGCCTTGCCCTGGGAGGGGAAAGGAAGGATAGCATCTGAAGGGCTGGGGCTAGGGGGGCAGTGGGAAGCTTCCCAGGGGAGAAGAGGAAGGGAACAACACGTGTGGGATACAAAGGAAGATCTGACAGACTGGAAAAACATATGGATCTGAGGGATGGGGAAAGAGCTAGTGGATGGAAAAATATGTAGGCACTAACCCTGGGAGAATTTTCCTTTTGAGTAAACCTGCTCCTCTCAAAAGGAGGAGCTAACTGAGAGGCCATGTTAGGTCCCATGCTACATATGGTCCTGTATGGTTTGAGTTCTTGTTTCCTAATACTACCTGGCTTCAGTGAATATTGCAGTTGGTTACTGGGGGAATGAGCCTCGATGACACCCTTTAAGAGGAGGAAAACCATTCTCTCTCCTTACATGAAGCAGATGACTTGCTATGGCACTTGTCCCCAAGGGACATCGTTGAAGGTCTGAAGCATCACCTCTCAGAACCATCTGAGAGCAAGCCTGGGCTCACCTGGGGCTGAAGTCTGACTGCAATGAGTTGAGTGGGGATGTTTGGAGGACGTTAAAGGGCTCCTTTAATGGGTCTGCCCATTTGATGAAAATGTGTTGTTTCCGTAGGGCTGTGTTTGCTCCATGTTTGCCATCTGCTGCCATGTCCCATCACCCCCTCCATGGCATTGTGCCCTTGGACTTCAGGATCTCTCCCAGGGCTTTTTTAGGAAGACCCAGCACAGGCTGCGAGAGGACTTGGGAAATGCACTCTGTCCTCAGCAGGTAGCAGTCTGGGGCAGACACAGCCAATGCACCTCAGCAGCACTGACAAATGCTGTGTAAGCATCTCTACATGCACACCCATATGTTTATGTCCGTCTGCATGTGCATACGTATAACAGGAAACCACCTTCTGCTCCTTCCATAACAGACCCGTCTGGATTCTGTAAGTGTGATGCACACTCCCCTTGGGAATCCATGGAGGCTGTAATGTATAACAGAGAAGGATTTATCACGTTCTCTGACGTGAACCTAGGGAAAAGACTAGTACTATTTTCTAAAGTACTGCATTGGGTTTGGGTTCAGCTATATTGCTTTTAATATTTTATGTATGTGAATGTGATGTACTGTAATGAAAACACCCTTGTATCTTTTTCTAGTAAGTGCATCTTTCAAAACAAGGAAAGATGTCAAATGATGGAGAGGAGCTCTGGGTCTGGAAGGCACAAGAAAATGCATAAAAGATGAGATCCTATTTATGTTTCTCGCATGCATGAAAAAAAAAACCCGATCAAAAAACCAACCCACCTACATTAAAGAAATGCTATTCAAGCTACAAAGTAAAGCAGCCGGCATGTGGCTTCTCTGTACTCGCACATTAGGATCCAAGCTTTAATTACAGAACTGCACACTGCCTTCCCAGAAGCTCTGGCATCCAGGACCTGCTCCAGGGGCACAGAGCTGTGCATGGGAGAGGAATCCTCTTTGCTTTGCCACTGGAGGTGAAGGGACTGCAAAACTCCTGGATGCTGTAAAGGCAGCATGGAGCCCACACTCTGGCCTGCTTGGAGGAGGGAAACTCTTGGAGCTGTTTGCAGGACTGTATTGTGTGGTTAGCTGGGTTAGAGCGGGTACCTCTACCAGGAGCAGTATAAATGCATTAGAGCAGCAGAGCAGGGTTATTTCTCTTCAGCTCAGCAGTTAAACTGCTTTAGGGCTTGCACAGGGCTGCTTCAGGTATGTTTCCAAGCAGGATTTTTGCTTAGCTGTTGTTCTGCAGGTGGGAACTGTCCATTTTGTGTGTGGAGGTGAGCCTGGCTGGGGAGCCTTGAGGAAACAGTGAAAGGAGGAGCATGCAGAGGCAGCCTTCCTTTGGTTGTCTTCTAATTGGCAGCTCTGTAACCTCAGCTTTCTGAAGGTTGCTTGCACCCGTGTTTACCTCTGCATGGGCACTCCTGGGTTGCAGGGAACACACTGGAGGTCCCCAGCAGGCCCACCATGCTTTGGTGATGGGGCCAGCAGCAGAGACAGAGCGCCAAGGCTGCCATCCACAATGTGCCAACTGACATGAGGTGTAGGACCAGAAGGTTTAAGCTGGTGACACAGGAGAAATGCAGATGGGAATTTTTTCTTCATCCAAGGCACTGAAGGGGCAGATCCTAATGGGGAGAAGGGACTCCTCTTTCCTCCTTTTGTCTTCTGAGGTCTGTCTCTTCCTCTCCTGCAGCTCCTTATCCCAGCTTGTCCCTCCTCGTCCATCCCACCTCTATATCATACATTCCCCCTCCTATTCCCTCTGGATACCCACATCTCTGTCCATCCCAGAGCTTTCCCAAGAGGTCAGACACAAACCATGTAATTCTCCAGCCTCACCGTTGCCTGAGCTCTCCCAGCATGGCAGCCAGCCAGCACACTGGGGGCCAGCCCAGGTTAGAGATTGTAGCCTGGCAAGCGCAAGTATCTGTGACAGGTTGTACAGTGAGAAGCCCGGGCTGTGTGACAGCGGGCAGTGCTGCCAGCCCGCGGAGACATCCTGCGCCCGAGCAGCCCACGGGGCAGGCGAAGGCAGGGCATGTTCCTGCTGACTCTGTTCACAGCAGCTGTGTGGTTGTAGCCATCAGAACACAACTTGTGGATCGTTCTGCCTTATTAATCTGGGAAAATAACTGTCTTGCTTTCCATGGGCTTCCTGTAGCATCCCCAGTGCTGGGCTGTGTGGTGAGCCGCTTCTGGGAACTGACTGTGCCGCGGAGAGCAGGCACTTCTGCTGGAGCCAGGGTCTTCTGCTTTGCACCAGCCAAGGATCTGGCTCCGAAGCACGTTTCAGTTGCCCTCTTTCCTGGGAAGCTGAATGCTTGAATGGTCTTGTGGGCTTGTAAGCATCTAACAGCTTAATAATAGGTCACATTAATTCATCTTTTTGCTCTCCTTTTACTCTTTAGAAAGATGGAAGTAATTTTTTAAAAATAAAGCATGGCATATGCCACATGTGGGAAGTGGTGATTTCTAGCTGTGGACCGAGGGGGCAAAACTGTATAATGTATAACTGTATCGTAAATAATAAGTCTGGTGTCTGCGTTACTGTGATTTTACACTAGTCTAAAAGTGGAGTCTTGAAGCCGAGATGCAGCCCCAATATGTTATCACTCCATTGCAGAGCTACTAAACATTGGGAACCAGATCTTTGGCTGAGCAAGAGGAGTTTCATTAACTTTATCCTTCAGTTGAGCTAATGAGCCAGGCTACAAATCCTCTGCGTGATTCAAACCCAGTACTTCTGCACCAGAAGGTAGGCTGGGGTAGGTGTGGAGTCCTGGACAGAAATCAAGGGCTGGCAAGGTGTCAGGGAAATATCTGCTCATCTGGTCTGCCTTCAGTGCAGCTACCCTGACTTGTCCCAACTGATGAGCTGGCCCTGAAGTCACAAGGCAGCACCCAAACCTGCAGCATGCTGTTCAGTGCTTCTGGTTTCTTTGGGAGACACGAATGATAGGCAGGATGAGGTCCAAACCTCCTCGGCAGTGGAGCAGACGTTTGCTGCTGACTTGCCAACGCTCAGTCTTCCTCCAACATATCCACATCTACAGCAGATCTGCTGCCTTGGGGGGCTGAGGTGTTTGAGCTCCATTTGTGGCACACGCATTGAAATGCAGAATATGGGCAGGGGGATAAACCAACCCAACCCAACCTGAACCAAATCACACCGCAGCAACACAAAAAGCCAAGGTACAGCTGCTCAGGTGGACTTGTGCCCTTCTAGCAGCTGCAGACTGTGAATGAAGAGGGAAGACCATGCCAGCGTGAGGTCCCCTCTGCCCTGCTGGCCCCTGCCATGCTCTGTGCTGCTGGGGGTGCTGTACCAGGAGATGGTGAAACATGTCTGACTGGACACGGCTGCAAGGGGCCCAGAGCAGGCTCCCCCCCAGCACACAGGCACACACAATCCCCTTCGCAGCATCGTGTGCAAAGGCAGAGCCACGTGCTGTTTGTCCCTATGGGTTTATCCATCCTGACCCCCTCGGGCTGCTTCATCTCCACTCCAGTGCTGGGAACAATGCCTGCTCCCCATGTTGCTGCTGCCCATGGGTGCCTGCACCTCCTGCTGCTGCAAGGTGGGCTGCCTCTCACCCTGCAGCTGCTGTGTGCTCCAAGAGCTCCTCAAAGGCCTGATCCTCCTTTTCTGCCAGGGAGACATCCAGCAGCAAAGTCCTTCCTGATGTTTCCCTGCTTAAATAAGAGAAAGCTCAGGCTCCTTCACTGCCAGAGAAAGGCTTCCAGGCCAAGGGAAGAAGGTATCCCCTTTCCTCCCTTCCTAGCATAATCCCTTTCATTACAAGCAGTAGTAGACCTTTCACTACAAGCACACAATGGGGAAAACCACAGGTTTGGATGCCAACCACAGATTTTCTATCCCAGTGAATCTCACAGTTTTCACTTCCCTGGCAGCCCCCCTGGGTGCAGGGCCACCCCTACGGCAGGACTCCTTCCTCTCCCGATGGCAGAGGGATGGGATGGTCCTTCAGTGGGATTGCCTTTCCACAGGAGGGTAGGCCCCATCCCCTCCCAGCTCCCCATCGCTTGCTCAGGGTCAGCCGCACATGCTTCCCCGGTGAGGTTACACAACGGCTGAGGAGCGGCGTGTCAGGACATGACGTGTGAGTCACCGAAGGCACCCGAGCCTTACATAACCCTGGATTGCATCTTCGGAGTGAGTGCTCTTCCGCTGAATGGGCTGTCAGGAGCCCTGACAAAAGCGACAGCCTGGGAGGAGCACGGCAGAGGGAGCAGATACTGCTGTGCCTGCCTCCCCCCCGTCCTCACATCCGGTCCTTCTGCTGAGGCCTTCTCCAGATCCAGGAAGCTCTGGGCAGTCAGAGGATCAGGGGAGCCCTTCTGTGTCCATGGCGTGTGATGACAGCTCCTCCAGGATGGGCTTCACTGCAGGGTTTGGCTTTGAACCTGAAGTTAAACAGACTGACTTCACTCCCAAGCCCACTGTCCTCTGCTCCTGAGCCAGGGTTTTGCCTTCTCCTCCAACAGCTGGGCCTGCTTAATCCCACATTTCCCTCTGTGCTCTTCTCTGTGCCTGTATAACAAGTCTTTCCTAGGATACCTGCCGTTCTGTCTGCACAAGCTGCACATACTGCGGTATGGTGACAGCAGGACCTCACACCCACCCCATGACTGACAACACGTGTCTGAAACCTCTTGTACAGGACTCGTGTCAGGATCTCAGCAGGGTCTACCTGGGCTGAAGGACTTTGCTGGACCAGCGGCCAGTCCTGAACTCCAGCAAAGAGGCTGTGACACAAACCCAGCTGCCAGCCTGGGAATGCAGCATGCTCAGAGGTGTAGTCTGAGAGAGTGTAGGCGAGCATCAGAAGAGTTTCCAAGTGAGGGGATAAATTGCTGATTGCTTCACTTTGAACTGAATCCACCTTCCAGTTCCTGTACCAGGCCCAAGCCTCATGATGGAGTTGACGGGTAAGCTGACTTGTGAAAGCCAAGGTATTTAGTGTTTCAGGCTCAGCTGAATGTTGATCAGGTGGCTCTTCTGACTCCAGGAAAACCCAGGGCCAGGGGAGTGTAAAGGGGTTTGACACTCACCTGCACCACCAGGATCCCAAGCCAAACTCTACCCAGTGCTTGCCAGCTCCCATGAGCAGCCCGATCCAGAACTGGTGGGCTGAGGACATATCTGATCAGCTCTTGCTGGGCTGGTCACATTTCTCCACCATCAGGAAGACAGGGAGTGGGAATCCTGTGGCCAAGTTCTGCCCCTGCTGAGGCTGAGTTGAGTTGGTGAGTGGGAATGACTCACCTGAGGGGTGGGAGAGGGACAAGAGAGAAGGACAGAGTGCTTCTTGAGTAGGGAAGAAAGCAGCAAGTGAGGGAATCTTTCTTTATGAATTGGATGATTTCTGCATAAACAAACCTTTAAGAAAGTCTTGGCTCCATCCCAGTGTGGAAGGGGAACACCGTCTGCAACCGCTATATTACGGGCTCCCCAGATGGCTGAGGCTTTGTGCAGAGCAGCAGAGCATGCCATGGCCAAGGATTGACTCACCAGCAGCCAGGAATAGCAGCTCATGGGAATGGGAAAACCAGAGGCACAGCTCAGAGCCACTTGCCAAGCAGTGTCCACCATGGATGCCAGCTGGGGCTGGGATCTTTGCTTCCTCCAGGCGTGTGGTAGCTCAGGCTGGGGCATCCTGGGCAGCACCTTCCCCCCCTGATGCTCAGAGCCTGTGAGAAGACCAAGAGCCATTTCTCATGGGTGAGAAGTCCCTCTTCTTGTAGGCAACAGAACCCAAACATCTCCCCCATGTGTGGATGCCATGAACCCAACCACATACGTGTGTGTCTCCATGTGCTACAAACACAGGCCAACCTTCATGCATTTCTCACTCCAGCAAGCCCAGAGGGATCCTGCATTTGTGCCGGCTGCTTTCCAACTGTTCCTCAGTCTCTTTCCCCGATGGAGCCAGCCCTTTGGGGTGGTCGTGTTTTGACAGCCCCAGCGGCCTCCCGACATGGACCAGCCAGGTGCTGCTGCCGGGGCAGGGAGTGATGGCTCCGGAGTCAGGGCTTCCCTTCTCTTCCCTGTGAAGCAGCTAATCTTAACCGGGTACACGAGTGTCAACAGGTGCTGTGCAGGGAAGGGAGATGAGGGGATATTGGTGCAGCTGGAGGAAGTATTTATAGCTGCTTTTCACAAACCCCTGTATAGATCAGGTCGCTGTTAACGTATGTAACACAATCGGGAACCTGAGCTCTGCATCGTCCCATGGCTGCAGGATTTCCTGTGGAATCCTCCACGGGACACAAAAACAAGCTAAAAATAAACACATTAAAAATGAGGCTCATACTGAAACATGTGCATGCCCCTGCCTCCTCTCTGGCCAGTGAGTTGGGGGGTGGCAAGTGCGGCAGGGAAGGGGACAGCCCTTGGAGAACTCTGTAATAACTGCTCTGGTGGGTTCCAGTCGCCAGAGAGCTCCACGCATGCAAAGGTGAGAGCATTCACTGTTGATGGGGTTAAGGTGTCCAAAAATAAAAAGCAGGAGGTTATGACAAGGTTATCTGGGAGGAGGAGAGCAGAAGCAGGTTGGGAATCCCCCAGCACTCCCATATAGTTTAGAGAAAGATGCAGATCAGTGTTTTCCTGTGCATCAAGAGATGGACTGGGTCACAGCTGCTGGGCTGCCTGTCAGGCTGCAAGCAAAAGGCAAGGAGAGGGTTTGGGCCCTGGTATGGATGCTCATGGGCCAACATCCGTGGGTAGCCCCATGACAAAGCAGTCATTATTGCTCTGCAGGGCCTCCCAAGCCCCCATGGGCAGCCTCCTGCCGCTGCCACATCCCTGCAGTCAGGCTCTGGACACCAGCTTCAATGGAAATCATGGCTCTGACAGGATGCAATTTAGCTCCCGGAGGGAGCAGTGAGGAGCAGACAGGACCTGGAGAGGGTGGCAGCATCACCTGGCAGCTCAGCTTCTCACCCTCCCTAGGGTTCCTCCTCTCTTCTGGAGGAGGAATAGGATGTCAGGACACTTTCTCCTCTTCAATGGGCAAACCCACCACCTCGTTGCTGCTGTCTGAACCATGACTGACATCTGCATTCACTATAGGATCAGCCATTAACAGCATGCATCATTAATTAGGACAGCACCAGAGCTCCTTGGAGCTACAGTGTCCCTTGGGAAGAGGGGAGTGAGATTCCCTGGAGCTGAACTGAACCTGAGCTTCATACCCTCTAATTACCCCAGGCTGCTGTGACTCAGACGTTCCTTGCAACAAACACCCAGCAGGCAGCAGAGCGGAGGAAGGTGGTGGCTCTTTCTGTGGATTGATTCAGCCGCTGCCTTTGTTCCACTGCTGCCGTGGCTGCTTACCCCGCACTCCTGTCACTGGATTTTGGCAAAGCACGTGCTCCTGGCTGCCGCCAGCCTGTGCAATTTGTGGTGTCACTGCAAACAGAGGCGGCTCTTTCCCTGTCCCCGCCTCTTGCCACCAGCGCGGAGCCTGAAGCATCACTTAGCACGGACATCATGGGGAAGGGTAGATACTCTGGTCACCACTCTTAACTGCCTGTCAGAACCTTTCTCTTGCTATGGGAGCATGTGATGTTACAAGTAAAAAGGTGCCTTAGACGAGCTGCTCTGGCATATGGTCCCCTTCCCCCAGCACACTGCTATTAGCTGCCAGAGATGAAAAGCTGCGATGTGCAGAGATAGAGCTGGAGGTGTCAAAGATGTCACCTGCAAGCTGCTCCTTGAGGGATGGGACGGCTGAGAACAGCCAGCTGGAGGACCAGAGCGGCACCATACTGCAGCGGAATGCAGTCAGGGATGGGCTGCTTGGCCTTCTCCCACCCTGTGCCCACTGCCCATCCCCACCTCCTGCTCCACGTCTGCCTGCATCCCCCACACTGCAGGGGGGTGAGCTGCCAGCATTTTGGGGACCCCTCCATGCATGGGAGCAGAGGAAGGGAGTGGCACAGCATGGGTGCTGGGGAACGCAGAACTCATCTCCTGCAGTTCACCAGTTAAACTCCCTTCCCAAAGGGGCATGTGGTGCAGAATGAGCTGCACATGTAAGGACTGATCAGCTTTTAATTTTTGGAGTGCTTTTTAAGCAGTACCAAGGGAAAGGAGGCAGCACACTGAGAGAGAAATAATCTCACCTATTCTGTGCTAGTGGGGAAGAAGGTCCACAGGCATAAAGGCTATCGGAGTCTGCCTCTGTTCAGTGTTTGAAAGCCAGACCATGGCTCTTCGGATATTTCTGAATACGCAAGCTAGAGAAGGGTAGGTAAGGTCCTTCATGTCAAGGCCAACCACTATGGTGGTGACCAGCCATGCAGGCTGGACTCAGCATCCCACTTGCCCTAGGCTTGGAATACAAGGCTGCCCAAGCTTATCCCCTGCTGAGGGCAATCCCTGCTTTTCCAGTGCCAAAACTGAGATGACTCAGCCCCCAAACACCTCCCACCCTGGGCCGATATACTCAGAATAATGTCAGGAGCACTTAGGAAAAG
>JANRGW010018273.1:0-16588 GCA_024733675.1 Psilopsiagon aymara | reverse complement strand
TCCCTGCCCATGGCAGGGGGGTTGGAACTGGATGATCTTAAGGTCCTTTCCAACCCTGACTATTCTATGATTCTATGTGCATATTAAAGCAAATTAATAGAAGCTTTATATTGAATTATTTTACAAATAGGTAATTCTATTTCTGCCTTCTATTTTTACTCTGTGATTGCTCAGACATTTGTAATAGGAAGATGCTGCCTAATAAGGCACCAAAACCAGAAGGTTAAAAGCAAATGAATAAAAGCAAGGGGAGAAACTGTTCTTTCTTATAGTAGTTACCTACTGGGTAATAAATGCTGCATAATTGATGCCATTTTGGAAAAATGCTGCAGAAAACAAAACGTTGCAGGCTTAAGTATCTTAATTATGGAAATTTCATATTCAATGAACTCTTGCCAAAATAAACGGTGCACATTATCTAAAAAGCAAGTGTTAATTAAAACTGTATCTTGATAGCCTTCCTGGCTCACAAGGCATCCTGCATGTGGGAGATTAAACAAGGTACTTTAGCTGCAATCAGTCTTCCAGCAACGGGTTTCACTTCATTCTTTTGACATATGGAGGACCAGAAGAAGTCAACATACACTGATGGCCCTCAGTAGCCCCTCATCTTTTTGTCTCTAACGTTCTGAATCTACAGCACATATTTCATGAACTCTATTACAGCTGAGAACAGCTTCATGCAAAACTCTACAACAAACAAAAGATGAAGTTCCAAATATTAATTAGCTGCTTAACACAAAGATATCCACTTATCATCATACCCAGTGCACGCAATAATTAAAGCCATAAAGAAAAGAGGATGCATTAATATTCCTGTAGCCTGTAGGCTCTGCAGAGGGATGGCCATGGGTTACTGAACAGGCCAGCAAGTCCTTATCCAGCTTTAGATGGGAATCAAAGAAGACACTTATCTTCTCTGCATCTGTTTGAATTAAAGACAAACATTAATATAATACAAGTCCGAGCAAGGAGAAGGATGCTCCACTGCCTAGGTTCTCACTCAGGGAGACAGATTCAGTGCTGTGCGCTACGCACACCTCTGGAAGTTTGTCTCTTCATAGAGCTCTTTCAAAAGCATATGGAATGGGTGATGCATAAAAGCACAAGTAAAGCATTGCTCAAACAGCAAAACCCTGCAGCAATAAAAACACAGGTACATGGGCTTTTTAAAGTATATAAAAATGCATGCAGGGAAGCTGAAAATGCCTTTATAGGCTGCAGCAAAGCCTGATGTATCATGCTGTTACTGCTACAGCCTCCCCAGCAATGTCTATTGAGGAAGCAGAGGTAGGCCTCCTGATCCAAAGCCAAAAAGCCATACTTCCTTCCCGTCTGTGGCCTGGGTTTATGCTCCTGATCTAATGCACCTGAATGAGGTCTGAAAGCTGGGAGCTCAGTTGTCCTTTTTTGAAGCAGAAAGAGCAATGACCCATACACCAAATTCCTGGGGGGATCTATTCCTCTTCATAATTTGTAGGTGGAGTTTGGCCAACCACACTCCTACATTAGTGTTTTGGGCAGGTGAAGCACTCAGTTATGGGTTGAGTCCATCTCCTTGCTCCCTAAGAATACAGCTGTACTGTCTTCCTCCATATATTTTTGGAGAAGGAAGGGAAGCAAGACTTTGTGGAACTCTGCTATAAATAAAGGCTAAGTTATTGCCCACAGTTAATAACCAGCAAGGTATTAATAGTCTATCTTAACAGAGTTACCAAACCAAGGCTCCTTTACACCCTCCTGAAGGAGCTGAAGGCAAACATAATGCACTATGAATGTTAACATATTCACGCTGGTAAAAGATGAATACATTTTCTCAGCATAAGGTAGTACATATATTACTAGTATCATCATAAAGCTGTGGCCAAATCATACACATCCATAAGGCTCGGAGCATCCTCACTACCATCTCGGTTCTGCCTGACTCATAAAACACTTCCTGTTAAACACATACAAACATACATAAGCTCAAATGCTTCACAGCCAACTTCTTGATGAGTTGATCTCAGAAAGAAGATGCTGAAGTTCACAAGGAATTACAGACTTCTGAGTTCAGGCACGGAGGTGCTGACACACATCAGCTGTAGCCCTTCACACCTGGCCAGGTTCTTTGCTCTGGGATATGCAGTTTTGCTTCTAACATGAATTAAAGCAGACTGTGTACAACAAACTGAATATTTCAGCATTAGGGTTATTCAGAGGTCAGGCCAGAGATTTTCCATGTCCAATTTCCTGCAGTCTGCAGCAAGCTTGGAAGTATGTAAGATTTCTAAACAGGTATCTTCAGAGCAACTTTTCCACATGGAGCATTCACAACCTCCTTGGGCAGCCTGTGCCAGCACCTCACTACACTTGCATGGAAGAACTTCTTCCTTATATCTATCCTGAACTTTCCCTGTGTAACTTTTAGCACATCACCCCTTGTCCTATCACTACAGTCCCTGATGAAGAGTCCTTCTCCAGCATCCCTGTAGGCCCCCTTCAGATACGGGAAGGTCTCCACGCAGCCTCCTCTTCTCCAGGCTGAACAGCCCCGGTTTACTCAGCCTGTCCATAAACTGCAGTAGGGGTCTAACCATGTTTTACAGCTATTTCCCAAATGATTTCCTATGGCAGATGAGGAGTCTTTAAAGCCACCTCTAAAAATCATGCCATGAAGTGAAAATCTCTCCAGGTTTATTTATCTGGATATATCAGTCAATACTGGCAGAGCAGCTTAGGGAACACTCAGCAAAGCACCTGAGTGATTTTGCAAATTGCTTAACTGAATCTTCAAGCATCAAAACACCTTTTAAACTCTGCTCTGGTGTGTCTTTAATGCTTCAAACACCTTACTGAGACACAAAAGTGCCTTTCATTTCTGTTTTACAGAGGTACCTTAGTCAAAATCATAGGGAATGCTGTAGCTAAATGGGTTCGACCTGAGGTGTTTCATCACCTAGGGAAGTTTTCTAACCACTGGCCTCCCCATGCAGCTGCTTTGGAGCCTTCCTCAAGGACTGTGTGTAAAACAGTAGCCCCGCAGCCCTCTGTGGAGATGTCAGCTTGGAACAGAAATACTGAGCTCAGAGCTTGAACTTGTGACTCCCATATGCCAATGAATTGCAGAGCCACTACATCACAAAGCTGACCCTATCTTATTTGATCTGAAGATGTTCCTAAATCTTGCCTCTTTCCATGGTCAAGGGATAGAATTTAGCTGCTAGTAAGCTACTCAGATTTCATACTTTAGGACATCAAAGTATGAATGATGTTCTTCAATTTTCTCCACTTAAGCTTATTAAAAGAAATATTTTAAGGAGCATTATTCCCTGAAGTTACTGGACATAAAAATCTGCAAAACCTTTCTCTCTTTTGGCTTTGGGTCAACACTGAACACAGGCACAGTATGTTTCTTTAAGGACATGTCACAGATTTATACATCCATCACTTAAACTCAAGATGGCTAAAGGACCACCTGAGACAAAGGGAACCTCGCAGCTCATTTGGTTGAAGGATGCTTTAGGGAAAATGCATCCTCATGAACAAGGATTTACATTCCACTGAATTTACTACCTTCTTCCCCCCACAAGCTGTCCTTTCCCACTTCAGTAAACTGAAAAAGCATGATGATACCCTGCCTGTACAACCAGTTTTAGGTTACCTTCCCTGACAGTCCTGCCCAGGGCTCCAGTACTGCTCCTGTGGAACAACTTGCTCCAAGTTTGCGCCATCCTCATGATGGTCAGAGCCTATTTCCAAATCCCCCAGCACTGATGTTTGCTCCTGAAGGCAGCTGTAAGCAAGCTGTGTCATTCCCATTAGACTAAAAAGCACTGATATCCTGTGAAGTCGCAGCAATGCTGTTGGTGGATTTTAACAACCAGCATAAAAGCTTGCAGCGGGAGGAGGGCTGACGTGGCTGTGTATATCACCCTTTCTTATGCTGCTGATAGTAATTGATATCCGTACATGGAGCGCAAGCCTCAGACTTGTAGCAGCAACACAACACAGAAAAGCACAAGACATGAAGGAGGTTTTGTTTGGTCCAGGGAGAGTGCACTGGGATAGGACTGAAGAGATCAGGATCCAATTGCTGTCAGTGTGCTTTGACCTGTATAATATCATTCCCTTCTCTCTTCTTTTTCTTTCTCTTTGTTCCAGGACGCGTTTCAGTACTGAAAGGTGGCTACAAAGAAGACAGTCCCTTTTTAAAAGGAGTCACATGGAAAAGACTGTGGTAATGGGCACAAGTTACTCCTCGAAAGATTCCAACTGGACACAAGAGGAAATTTTTTCCCAATGAGAACAATTCACCATTGGAATAATCTCCCGAGGGAACTGATGGACTCCACAACTCCAGACACTTAAAGATTCAGCTGGATAGGGTGCTGGGACATTTAGGCTCGACCATGTTTGCCAAGAAAGGCTGGACCAGATGATCCTTGAGGCCCCTTCCAACCTGAGACTCTCTGATCCTATGATACTTTTGCTTCTGGAAGATGTGAACTGGCTGTGCACTATGTAACAGTGATGCATGGAAAGCTAAAGCAACTGTCCATATCTCAAAATACATCCCAGAAGTTTAAGCGCATCCAGAAGCCCCTCTGGATGGAACCTTCACACTGCTCCTCTCAGGACTATATCACATCCTGATCAATGTCCTGCTTGAAGATGCATTTGAGGAAAGAGCAAGTCTTCTTCCCAAATCACACAGACACAAAACCCCTTTTCAAAATTTCCCTTTCCCCCAGCACATCCCACATAAAAGGTTGCACATCCAAAGCTGTGGCTGCAGGATCAGCATGGATGGCTTCAGGAAGCAGCCAAGGTGTTGAAATGTGGATTTCTCCATTCCCTCCACACTATTTATCTGAGGCAGCATTTGCAAGGCTCAGGTTATCCACAGTGCACTGAGCAAACAGCACACAGCTCTTTTATCTGGAGGGGCTTTGTTCAGCTAGAATTCACACTCCCAGCTCGAGCCCAATCATAGAATCACAGATGTTTAACTCCTCGGAGGTACACTGCTCTAGCTTTAGATACCAATCACACAAGCCATCACTTTAGATGCCTAAGAAAATAAAACTAAATACCATAGGGATTACATCGGAAACCAGGTTTTGCTAGTATTTCAGCTCTGGGTCATTATTTCACATGTATATATCAAAGGAATGTGAATATGGAATAGGCAGAGGAGACTGCAGATGCAAATGCCAAAACACTAGAAGACTAATAGATTATTTCTAAGGGGAGGGAATAAGCTGAAGATATAGGAGAAAGGTGCTGGAATAAATCAAAGGTGAGCAGATGCATTTGGCCAAATGGCTTTTTCCTTCATAGTATAGCGATTTGTTTTATCCTTATGTTTCCCAAATCCAGTCAATAAGGCTGCATTAAAAATGCATGGGCCAATTTGATGTATACAACCCTGGGCTTCTTAGAAAAGCCAGGGCATTTGGAAGGGCACAAGCACTATATTTATGTACAGAAAAGGAGAGCAGAGGTTGGGAAAGGGAAATACTTGTCAGAGGGCAGGTTCCCCATGTAGAAAAACAATAAATTCCTTTTCTTTTGGGAGAAACAGCATTTTTTATCAATAGAAGCTGCCACACTCAAAGAAGGCACCACAGGGGGGGGCAGAAAGAGTAATAGCACCTAAAAGAAGAGAGCAACCTATATTTTTCCCACTCCTCTTTGCCACTAGCTGTATTTCAGGACTTCGGTTGATGCAGGCTGGGGCTGCATGGGAATGGCTTTCAGGAAAGCTGGCAGACAATGAATTTTCATCAGAAAACAAAGCTGACATTTTCCAATTTCCTGTCTGGACAAAGAGAAGAAAACACTTCATTTGGAGGGAGGGCCAGCTGAGGTGGGGTGTTTCATCCGTCAGTCTCAGCTGACACAGTTCAGCAGTTAGCTTCATTTGGTGGCAGCACTTTGTACCAAGAGTTATTTGGGAGCCCCCCAACTCCCGGCCTCTCTGAGGGATGTGCTCTGCACTGTTTTACCTCCTGCAGCTTCTCCACATCTGCGGCACCGTAGAACCTGTCCCACTGACAGCAGCAGCCGCAAGCCTTTCTGCGGACAAGGCAAGGCCACCACCCCTGTGCAGGGCTGCTAATCCCTTTCCAGGCACGTCCCCTCGTTACAGGGTCTCAGCAGGTTGCCAGCAGACTACAGAGGGCCCTTCAGCACACAGGAGTTATCCCAAACTGGCTTCCAAGAGGCTGGCTCTGTCAGAGGAGGGCTGATGGATGCATTGAACGGAGCACGTTTGTAACGGTTGGACCACCTCCATTTATCTCCATCTCCAGGATTCAGCTCCCTGCGCTGACCACAGACAAAACCCAGCACAGGCACCACTCTGCTGCCAACCTCCCACTGCACTGGTCCTGCTGGCAGGAGCAGGGAATGCACTTTGCCAAGTCCTCTGGTTAGATGTTTCTCGGGTTTTAAGAACTTGACCATGTGGGCCTTGACACTCAAGAGATAAATCAAGGGAAAGCATCTCTGTTTGCAAAGAAAGTGCACTGACCAAGGAGAGGGGAAGGAGGGAGAGAGACACAGAGGTACCAAGACTTGCACTCTCTTCATTAAACTTGTCAGGAGATAGAGGGCTGATTTGCAGCTCTGCTTTCACCCTGGGATGCCTGCAGCCAGTGAGCGCTGCACAGGAAGGTCTTCCCCAGCAGGAAGGCAGAGAACACATTCTGTGACACAGTAAAACATTGAAATTCAATATAACAACAGAGGAAAACAAATTCTGAGAGCTCCTCCAGCAGCAGCAGCAAGAGCTTTGTGCTGCTATAGGAACATCTGAATTTGCATGAAGTGTAAACACGCCGGCACGCACACCCTCCCTGCTCCTGTTTGCACCCAGAGTGTTCAGAAAATAGCACATGTTCCTCACTTCCACCTCGCTGCAGTCACGGCAGAGCCAAAGCCCTGCAAATGGCTGGAAGGAAGCAGGGCTGTCATCCAGCCGCTCCGCCGTCGCAATCCGCTGGGATGACATTGTTCCAAACTGTTGTTGGGGACCACTCAAGCGGCAAAACATTAAATGTTTCTATTATTTAGTGCATGCAGCTGGTTAAACTGAACAGCCCAGCAGGCTAATGGGTACACAGGAATAACCAGGTCAGCCAAAGGAGGTGCAAGAGTATGTGCTTGTGTAAGTAAGGTTATATATTGCTTGCTGCTTCTTGCATCAAGTGTAGATTTAGAAACAAATAGCCTGTGTTGTAGCACTTTCTATCACTAAGAGCAGTACAAAGCACTGATTAACTTTGTAAAACCTAGTGGGGAATGAAAGGATACCTGGGAAGGTCGTACAGGAGAAAAGCTGCCCTTAAAGGGAAAAATATCTATACACAGAAGAGCCCTCATGGAGCCTTCAGGAAGCTTTAGGTAGAGCGAGCCAGCCATGCAGAAGGCTCCTGGATTTGAGGGTACAAATGATTCACAGAAGGAATGCATAAAGAACAGTAGAAGATGGAAATATAATGATCATGCATTGTAGAGTTATTGCTGGAGCGTTGGTCTGGATCAGAAATCGTTCCCTGTTAAAGTCCAACATTTCCCTATTATTTTACAACTCTTTGGAAGCTATTTCCACCATCTGGAACTATCCCATCCCCTACCAAGCATCTTCTCTTTATGCAGAATCATGAGGTGCTTCATACCAATTAAAAAATTACCATCTTAGTCGCTCACACTGTTTTGCAAAGCAGCCTGTAAACTATCCTAATATTTAGGGTGGCATGGAGGGAAAACGGAAGCAAGCAAGCAGAGGCATTGCAGTCATGCCAGGATTAATTGCTCAGTTACACAGCCACTTGCTTTAACAACCAGCCTAAAAGAAACCAAGTGGAAGTCTTCAAGCATTTAAAGAGTGGGTGCACAAAGCTCAGGGTTTGATAGCAGACAGAAGGAGCAAACAGCACAGCAGATGATTTCATATATAATGTCTATATCTAATTTCCTAATGGGTTTATTACATTTTCAGCACAGGCGCTGCTATGCTGGGTACAGAGCTTTAGCTGCCCCTTGGGTTGCTCAGAGCACCCTGGACAAGCAGATGTGCTACCTGTCACCTACCCGTTCCTCTCATCTACGGTCAAATAAATCAGTCCTTCTAAGTACTTTTATTCCATTCAAATTCTACCTGATGGTGACTAACTATTCTAAATGGAAATAGGATTGCAAATGAAAATCAAGAGCACTTTTTCCAAAACCTCTGAATCGAGATATCCAGACATTACAACAGCTTTCCCTACATATCTCTTAAGTTAAATCATGCAAGTTCAACCAGTTACACAACATATTTGTGTTCTAATGGAACTGCAGGTCTCAAAAGGGTAGGGGGTGTCAGAATTTCTGCAGTTGAGTTTACCTGAAAATGAGTTCATGAGGCCTGTAAGATTTGGGCTACCACATCAACACAGAGCTTACAGTTTTCTGGTGAAAGAGATTCAACATATATATAAGTATACTACAAGTATACCACAGTACACAAGGGAGATGCTTTCATTCCTATTCTAACTATTCTCTCCCCTCAACAGCACATTGTTTCCCAGCTCATTGTTTTTGCAGTCCACTGTGTATTATCTGCTCCTATGTGTCTGCTAAGGTAAGCAAACAAAACTTGAAAGACCTATTTCTGCTAAATCAAACTTAGGCTACAGATTCTTTTCATCTTCCCCCTCCTTTAAGGTTCAGCTACTTCCTATGTTAAGATTTCCTGGCCTTGAAATCTGCTTTAGAAAGCAATGCAACATGGACCCCTGATGATAATTAGCCTCAAGTTTAAAAGTGCTGGAGGAGGAGGTTAACATTCCCCATCAGCAAACTACAAAGAGAGATGGGCAGTCTCCCGCTGCCTCATGCTCCGTCTGACAGTGGAAAACCTGTAGCTCTGACATGCAAGAAGCATAATTAGAAACTGCTCCTGCATTTTTTAAATGGAGTAAAGAGTTCTAAAGTAATCTCGCTATGACTCCAGCTTTTGTTTGTTATCCTAATAGGATACCCAGATCCTTCTCCTGAGTGCTCAGGTAAGTACTAACATGCACTAAAATCACATTTCCCCCAGGGAAAATCCCCATACGAGGGTGGCACTGCCTGATGAAGAAGGTATTTCAGTAGGCAAATGATTCCCACCCGAAGGTGGGAGCTACTTCCTGACCTCTCTGATTTGTAGCAAGGGAAAAACAGCCGGAGAGGAACATTTCTGGAAGGTCTAATCCATAGGCGTAACCCATTGGTAACACAATGGGAACGGAACGGAGTAACTAATTACATTTGGAGTGTGTGTGCAGTGCACTTTATTGACTAGACCTCTTAAATTGGTATTTATGTTATTGCTGTCTGGAAGCCCGAGGCCTTCTTTGAGTGATATTAGTAGATGAGATAAATAGAAATTATTTTACAGTTACTGATCTGGTTGCTGACATATATGTTTCTTGTTTGTAAATGTCAATCTATTAGCATATGAAGAATAAACTCCTCTATTTACTTCAATAACTACATTTTCTGATAAAATAACTGAAAAGAGCAAAGCAAAAAACCAACACAAAAGCCAACCATGTTTTCACAACCTCTGAATCTGTTGCAAGGCTACTCTGGAAGGTACATAAACCAAAGCTGACATTCCACTTGATCTCAGCCAAAAAGCCTAATAGCAATATTACAGCCTGGAATATTTTATATCTGACAGCATAAATACCCTCTTTGTGCATCTATCAATTATTTATGGCCTTAGAAAAAAAGACTACCCACATAAGCACACCCCACGCCAACCGTTCACGCTGTGGGTGGTAAAACTGCCACCTGGGATGTCAAAGGCAGAAACCCCTCAACCTATGGAATGATTTCAAAATGCAAGACAAAAGTAAAGGCTTCACCCAGGCTGATTTGCAGTCAGGCTGCTATGCCTGACTTGGAGAAGTCTTGGAAGCGAGCACAGCCCTACTAAGAGAGGGTTGGAGAGTCAACCAAAGGAATCATTTACTGTCTGTCCCCTGCCTCAGGAGCTTTAGCACTGCTCAGGGTTACTTGCTCTTCCTTATATTCCACATTTTAGAAACCTTACTTTTGCCAAGAGGGTGGATAATCCCTGTACATAAGAGCTCTTGGCAAGTATAAGAGTTATTCAAATCTCTAAATCACAGACATCTGCTGCAGCTCTTGCATACTTTAGCATTCACGAATAGCTTTTTCCATGCAGGATGGACAGCCCAGTGTTGTCCCCTGAAGTTAACAGAGTAAACAGAGTAAAACACTATTCTTCATTACAACCTTCACCGAGCAATCTGAAAGTTGCCCCGTTCTGTACAATTTCTGTGTCCTGACTTGGCAAGTAGATAGAATATGGTAATCTAGGAATGTAAAACATGGGCAGAATGAAGTTATACGTGCGATTTCACCATCAAGTGTGAAAAAAGCTCACCCTCAAAAGCAGGAAATACCCTGAAAATGAGTGTGCGCTGGACATTGCACATCAGGAAATCAAAGCGTGGTCCAGCTCTCGCTCAGCAGATGATGCAAAATAGGGAGGAGACCGAGCCAGAAGCAATTCAGAAGGGCATCAGCAAAGTTGTGTAAACAGGCCCCACATCAGCAAGTGAAATCAGTGGGTCCAAAGAGCAAAACTAATGACAAAAAACACCTTTTCCCACAAAGGTTACATGGATGAACAATAAGAATCATTCTGCTTTCAGAGAATTTTCCCCTAGACAGCTCAGAAATGGCAATACTCTGTATGCTGCTGACAGAGGTTGTCTGCATCTCAGATCCTCTTCTCTCCATTATGCCTTGTCTTTGTAAGTAAAAATATAAACCATCAGCTGTGGACTAAAGCCGTCAACCATGCAGAAAAACATTTTAAGAGAAATATCTGGCGCCTTTTTTTACCAGGACAGGTATGAAAATACTTTCTGAAGGTGAAAGAATAATGAATTATCGATAGGCAATGTGGGTGGAATCACTTGCATTCCATCTGCCTTCTAGCTACCTAAATCCAACCAACTACTTCAGTCCTGCAAATGCTCTATAGCTGAGTACATGAATAGAAAGCCCCTGGACGTCTCCTACGGATTTATAGATTAAAACCCGGCTTGAAGAAGCTGCCTACCAAGACATGTTCAAGTTTTTATAGTCCTGATTCAACTGCTGCTGATATCAGTGGGAGTCCTGCCACTGATCCTAACAGCGCTCAGATCACATTTCCCACAGAGGGTTATTCAGGAATTTTAATGCAGACAGTTTGTCAGGAAAAAGAACACAACTGTAGAATATGCACTGAAAAAAAAGGGATTTTTATATTGGCAGGAAGATAGATAAAATACCCTAATAGGTTCTTTTTCTTCTCTGATTTCTATTATTCATGGAACAATAATGATCCCTTTCTGCATGCAAGACAAAAGTAAACCACAGCCTCCTGATAGCAAGCCTGGCACTCCGTCATTAATGTAACGTGGATATGTTAATGCAATAGTAATTGCCTACCCTACTGCAGCCAAATCACCTTGCACTGGAAGTTTATCACTGTTATAGTTTTTCATTAAGATGACAAAAAGGACCCCGAGATAATTATCAGGTTTTGTGTTGTATTAATGAAACTGAATATAAACAGAAGTGGGAGGGAATTATGAGCATACCCATGAAGTAGCTAAAACGATGCTCTATCACTGTAAATAAATTGACATGGAGACCTAATACTTCTCTCTCAGGACTGGCCAGAAAGAAGATGATGGCAGATAATTCGATAGGCACTCTGCACATTCAGGCAGCGTTGGCTCGTAATAAAACTTTCAAAACAGGCAAGCTGCAGTCAAATTTCATCAAGTGAATTTCACATCAACGACAGCCTCTAAAAACCAGTAAAAAATCAGGGAGAATCACAATTTCAAGGCAATGTCGACAGCCAAAGAAAGCATAATCCAGATTTGCATTAGGTCCTCATGCATCCTGTCACGTATCTGCACTGCACTTCTCTCCACTTGGCACAGAACTTTCTTACTTTTCAAACGACTACTGAACAACGTCCGTCGCTAACTTATCACAACAGCTCTCAGCCAAAACGCTGAACACTGTGGGCCACAGTAATGAATTAGCGACTTTGGAAAGAAAACTTTGAGACAGATACAATTAACTTCCCATGCTGGAAGTGTGGCTGCCCTGAAAGGGCAAGGAGTGTTGGGAACTGCAGATGGCATCCCGGAGCTTCCTGATGAATCAGGAGCATCTTACGTTCCCTGGGGGGATGTTCGCACTGTGTCTGCGTCTAGACCTGGAAGATGCCATTGGAATGGCAGGACCCATCATCGGTTTGTGATTCGTACGTGATATAACTCAGTAACTGGATGGGCTGCAGAAGGGGTACAGAAGCATAAAATAAGATGCAAATAGTAACAATTAAAGAATCAATGCGGAGGCTTTATATCTCTAAAGAACATGCTTGATTTTGCTGAGGTTATCTGAAAGGATACTCCTTGCCAGCTTCAATCCAGCCAGCCGGAGTTGAAACACGCTGGGTTTTTACTTTAAGGTTACAAGGGAATAGCGCAGGCAAGGAGGGATGCTGCTGAAATCCAACTCCATAATGGAAACCCGGATGAAACGGTTGCTGCATCCTTATCACCTCTCTGCAATTCAACACAAACGTTAGCAGGCTAACCATGTGCAGAAGAGTCGAAGGAGTTTCTGTTAGTTTAGCCATATGTTGCTATTCTGATAAAGGACAAACTGAGTCACCATTAGAAGCCAAGAACAGCCTTAGCAAATGTACAGTTAAGCATGTTTTTTAGTTAAAAAAAACCCACAACATTTGATGCTTTTTGAAAAGATGAATAAAAACCCCCAGTCTGAATATTGAAGTGTGTTTTGAATTGCAGAGTGCACGCTCAACCTGAAAAATCATCTCTGCTCGGCTGAAGCCATTCATGTCCGGTCTTCAATTCTTTTTATTCTTTGTCAGTGGTAAACCCATGCTTAATATTTTATCTCTTTTGTTCACAGCAAGGTTTTTTTCTTGCTTTGGGAAACAAACATCTTTCCCTAGGGAGTACGGCATCAAACAGCTCCTGGAGCAAAGAGTATTTTTTTCAGCTGCTCTGAACAGGGTTCATCTGTAGTTTGACTCAGGAGTGACTTGTGCATCACTAAGGTCAGAGATCATACAAGCGGAGAGAATGTCACATAAGAAAGTACCAACAAGGACAAAGGAAGAAATACAGGAACAGTTCCACATGTGCTGAGAATGAACTAATGCGAAAGAAAGGGTAATTACACTCTCGAAGTAAAGCTTCTTCTAAATCAAAGTGGCACAATACAGTATATTGTTACCAGACTCATGGAACAAGCACAAAGAGCAATACAATAAATAAAACCAAAACCCCATACCCCGTCTGCTCTGTTCTCCAAATTGAAGCACCTCAAATACCACAGAGACATTCGCTGTATGTCATCACAGAGTCTACACTTGCCGCTTACACTTTAAGCATGGAGAATTTAAGTGACTGTAGCAAACCATTATGAGGGAACGTGGTTCAATAACAGGGTGTATCCGAACCTCAACGGAGATACAACAAAAGGTGGAAGGAAACACCAGAAGAAAAATCTGAGCCTAATAAAACCAAGTGGTTCTTACACACATACATGTCACCCATGAAAATGGGATGCTGGGGACAATAAAAGGCACTGAAATATTATCACCTTTTAGAGCACCTCGAGGAAGCCAACAGCCAGATCAAACACAGCTGATTCATGAGCAAATCCCACCTATTCTTTTAAGAGCTTTCCAAAATTACCAGGGTCTATTGAGGCATTAAAAACAATGGATGTCAAGGTGCAAGGGATTCTATTCTGCACAAAAAATAATCTGTGTGGAGCACATTAATGATCCCTTGAGGGGCTCTACAAAAGCCCCTATGTTAGAAAGATAAGGAAGTCTACTGCAATTGGCCAAACTAATCCACAGAGCTAAAAGACACAACAAAATGTTGAATACTTGCTCTGCAACTTCTGGGCTTCATCGCAAAAACTGTGTTATATATTAGCAGACATAAAGAGTAATGAGGAGAGGCCACATTAATCCTTTTGCAATGCTCCTTCATGCCCCTATAAATTCACTTGCTTGTAAGGAGCACATCCTGCTTCACTCAGACAAAAAAGATGCAAGATCAGAAGTTTAAAGAGATGGAAAGAGGAGAAAATTCCCAGAAACAACAAACACGTCCCCTCTTATGTCCAGTGCTGTCATAATTGATGACAGCAAAAAACCCTGAGGGATATAAACCCCTGTGCCTCAGGGGTTAGGTCAGTCTCTAAGTATTATAGATCCAAGGGAGACCATGCAGGGAATCACATTATTCCATATCTCCCTCCTGCACAGCTCTTACACTTTTCCCCCCTAAAAGACTGTAATGAATATTGTCAGAGACAAGACACTGGAATAGATGGACCTTAGGTCTCGCTCCATTCCTGTGCCTATATTATTATTAGAAGACAAGCTGTCACAGGTATCTAAATGATAATGGAGTCCCTAAAAATGAAAGGGCAGGAAAAAAAGGAGTGGTGCAGCAGGCAGTTTAGCATCTGCTCCTTCTATCCTCCTTTTCAAGCACAGCTCAAACACTTCACATGGCTTCATAGTTCCTAAGGCTAGGACTCCAGCCCCATTCCTAGGAAAAAGAAACAGGTTTGTGTGCAGTGTATTTCAGTTCTGATAACTATTTTTTCCCTAGAAATTCAATAGAAAACTCAGAAAAAAAACATAACTAATGCTGCCTCCCAAATGCCTTGTTCATCTCAGCTGCCTTCCAGAAGGCCACCTGGCTTCTCATGTGGAAACAAGGGAAGGAACTGCAGAGTCAACCCCCCCGGCTGGTAACAGGAGATATTTATTACACTTGCCCACAGCCTTCAAGGAATTGGTGTGTTTGTGCATAATTTAATAGGTAGTTGCAGGAGTTCATTGTTATAGGCTGAACATCTCCTTTAATGGTTACAGATACAGTCTGAGTTTTCAATCTGCTGCTCTGTTTCTAAAGGGGAAAACAATGAAAATAGCTATAGGAAAACCAAGATATAAAGGACAAGTCATGGGATGGGATTTGGCATTTATTTTCACCAAAATCCCTTCAGGTCTCTGTAGAGGGTCCTTCTGCCCCTGGTCACTGTGTCCTGTCCCACTCCTCTCTCCAGCAGATGAAGAGGATGTGCTGCCTGCAGTGACCTCTGCTGCTGTTACAGTCATATCCCTGTGCTGCCCAGAGACCCTGCTGCAGGCAGAGCCCCATGCGAAGCCCACAAACCCCTTCCTCTGTCCCTTCATCATTGGCAAAAGAAGCACCATTCAAAGCCAGGAGGTAAATGTGGCACTGCAATAGTGCTGAAGTACCATCTTCTTTCCTTCCGTCTCACCTGTGCCTCCCCTTCTAAAACCAAATCCCAACACTGGAAAGACACCACTTAATCTTATAATGATAAAGGATATGGCCGGGAAGTGCCAAAAGTTGAAGGGTAGGAGTGAGAGGAATTAAACCACTGTGGGATGCTGAGGTGTGGAATACACTGCCGCAGTTCTGTTAATCCATGTAATGTTTCTAGTAACAGCTTCATAAAAGCCTAAGTTTAATAACACCTAAACCTCTTCCAGAAAGTGCTCATTCATTCACTGCTGCTGTTTGGTACATCCTCAAATTGCTACCTTTAAAAACCTGAAGAAAACGTCCAAGAGAGTGAGGCTGAAGAGCAAATATTCACTGGAGTCTTAAAAAGAAATCTAAGGTAGGGCAACGAGCAGAGGAACAGTTGGTGAACAGTTGGTGAATGGATATTTTTATGCAAGGAATGCCTGAAGGAAAGAGAAGGGGAAAAAAACTGTGTAGGAAGAAGGAGCAATTAATATGCTCCTTTTTTTTCCCCCCCTAACGCTTATTTTGATTTAAAAGTCTATTCTTTCAGTATCACAGATTAAGGTCGCTATACAATTTACCATGGAAAACTAAAGCGGTCAGAGTGGTTGAATGGAGAAATGAAAGGGCCTTGTGAGAGAGTTTTTAATTATTCAGAAATGATCACAAAGATATTCTGAATTAATTTTCACATTTTTGCATTTGTACATTTCAAATGAGGATGTGCATAGATACCATTCAGTTCGCCAGGCAATGGCACGCATCCTTAAGACCAGTTCCCTCGTTACTGTCATTCTTGACTGGGAAGGCCACCAACTGTAACAACGTCTTGCTAAAAACATTAAACACTTCAATGTTTCATGTGAGCTGCTCCCACCAAAAAGCCCTGACTTCCCCAGAAATCTGTGCCACAGCAAGCTTCAGATGCCAAAACATTATTTAAATGAATGAGAATAAAAAAGTACTTAAAGAAATACTTGGGATCCAAGTTCCCTCTTGCATGTTCCTAATTAGGGGTTGGTACAAGACAGCTGGACCTGGACTTTGGACAAGGTCCTGTAGTGGCAGGTTAAGGGAGAATGGCTTTAACCTCACAGAGGGGAGACTGAGATAAGCTCTCAGGAAGAAGCTCTTCCCTGTGAGGGTGCTGAGGCGCTGGCACAGGGTGCCCAGAGAAGCTGTGGCTGCCC
>JANRGW010018271.1:0-19560 GCA_024733675.1 Psilopsiagon aymara | reverse complement strand
ACTTCCCTGGGCAACCCATTCCAGTGCCTCACCACCCTCACAGTAAAGAACTTCTTCCTCATATCCAATCTAAACTTTCCCTGTTCACGCTTGAACCCGTTACCCCTTGTGCTGTCACTACAGTCCCCAATGAAGAGTCCCTCCCCCAGCATCCCTATAGGCCCCCTTCAGATACTGGAAGGCTGCTATGAGGTCTCCACTCATGAACATGGTACCCAGACCATGTTCTGTCCCAGGTTGGATCGGACACTGGTCCCTGTCAGGCACTCAGTTTGAGACATTTGGACTCTGACAACAAAGCAAGGTACACAGCTCTGTGTGTTTGTGTACACACACACCCCCAACACGTATTTATCGGTGTTCAACAGAGGATCATTTGGCTTTGCACTCTTCATCGACAAACAATTAACACCTAAGTTCATTCTGTAGACAAAAGGATTTTGCATTCATTTTGTTGACAAACTGACTTGAAACCATGGAGAAAACCCTGTTTGACAGTCCTGGCACATACTTGATTCTGTGGAGAAAATGCATTCAGCTAGCTGTCCAACCGGTTATGTAGGCAAAATGAATTTCATCATAATTCTGTCAACAAAATGCTAACTTGCTTAAGATATTCTCTCAACAAAATAAATTAGCTTAAAATCCTTTTGCCTACAAAATAGATGTGTTTAGTGAAGTCTTGTAAATACTATAGTCTGTTAGCTTAGCATGCGAAATCCAAACATCTAGCTTAGCTGAGGCAGCAGGTCTTGTCTTTTCAGGCAGGGTTGGTCTTTCAGCCACCCCTTCTCTGTAAGGTTAGCCTGCTAAGATGACCAGTCAGCTGCTATGCCACACAGAAGAAAGTCAACTAGGATAATGCAAGAGAATCTTTTCCCTATGTAATCATTAGAAACTGGCAGGAAGAATTTAACATAAACCTAAAGAAATCACTCCATTCCCCAGAAGAAGAAAGGCTCCATTCTTAGATCTGAAGATTGACATGGAGCTTCCATGACAAACCTTCAGATAAAATAGCATTTTAATGAGGGACTACAGATGAGATACCTTAGTCTATTTCATACTGAGAGCATGAAAATGTAATTACTATGTACCTATGGAAAATTTTCTTCTTCCTTTTGTGTTGGCTCCAAATTCCAAGTTTAAATTCGCGTATTCCCATCTTGCTTGGAAATGCCAGAAGCTAATGCTGAAAGCATTGAGAGCAATCAGAGCACAGTATTGCCACATGGAGTAAAGTGCACCAAATCCTGCTTAAGACAGTGTAAATGCAAAATGAATTGCTCCAGAATCATAGAATCATAGAATAGTTAGGGCTGGAAAGAACCTTAAGATCATCCAGTTCCGACCCCCCTGCCATGGGCAGGGACACCTCCCACTAAACCATGCCACCCAATCAATGGCAACTCCCTGCCCTTGAGTTCATGGCAGCATTAATGAAGATGTTTCTGGTGTGCCTTCAAGGTATCAGCCACTGCAAAGGAATTCATGTGGTCCCCCTGCCATTTCATCTCACAACACACATACATGTCCCACTCCAGCCTGCAAGCTCAGCTCAGAGCTTTCACATTCATTTGGACTCACCTGGGGAGGGCAAAACTTCCAGAGATAAGATAACAGGGTTGAGCTGGATTTTACAAGTTCATTCTCTGTGCTTTACCAAGCACTGCCTGCCTCGTTGTTCTGCTGCATTTTAATAATAAAGGAACGTTGAGATAGTCATGCCTGTAATATTTAGTGATGTCAGTCAAGGAATGTGGCAGGCTGGTGGAAAAATTAAACTCTTAAATCTGTTTTTGCAATATTCTTCCACTAGTATAAACAGGCTTTTTGTCCTCTTTAAGGGGGTTATTGTGGTTACAATGGAGTTAATTTCCAGGTGTGCAGAAAGCGTACGGTAACACAGGAAAAATACCATATTAATATTTAATATAACACTTTATGTGCATGAAAAGAATAAAACCCATTCAAATGCAAATGCAGCCCACAAGGATGGATAAAGTTTTATGTTTTTCCAGTAACATCTTCATTTTGCTGAAGACTGACTTAGTTTCAAGCGAGCCAAGAGCACCTGTGTGTGTGCAGCTCCAGACACACAAGAGTCTGCCCCTGGCCAAAGTCCTGCTCGGTAGTTGAGACACTTTTGCAATACTGTCTTGTTACAGCATTCATTGAAATACAGTGGGTTTATTAATCCCTTCAGAACCACATGTTGTAGCCCCAGAGGGAGGAAGCCTGCTGCAGTATGAGAGTGCCTTATGAGACTTTAACAGAGCAGCCAAAACTGTGGGATTGTTCCCTATGGCTCTTCTGGGCAACAATTCTTTTTCTTTGACATGCTCTGAATGTACTGAGTATAATAAATGGCCTATCCTGGGATTTTCAATGAGATTCCTATGTGCTAGATATCCAGCTCCTTCTGAATTGCAGTAGATCTCAGTCTCTAACCACCTCAAAGCTCTTTTAACGTCTCCAGCCTTAAAGAAAGCATTTTGCCAACCACATTTCAGGCACAGCTTAATAGTAACTAATTGAGGAGGCTTGTAAAGGGTACACAAATATTTGTAACTCACTCTAGAAAACAAACATAAGCATCAGCTTAGCTAGAAGATGCTCTAGCAAACAGTAGCAGAGGTTTGGGGAGTGTACGGCAAGGAAATAGGGTACGCTTTAACTGCTGTCACTGCTGTCTATCATGGAACTACTCTTGATCCACCTCGTCTTGTAGAATATAGCACTGGCCAAGGCCATGCTTTTCTCAATTATTGTTCAGATAGACTTCTTACTTCATAGTGGCTCCACTACAGTGGATGTCTTTAACATGGCTTTAAATGGATACAGATGGAATAATGCATTAAAGTGGAAAAAATAACCTTGCAGTGAAGGCATCACAATAGCAGAGTTCAACATCTGAATGTGGCACATATATTTGGAGTTACTATGAGCAGGTTATGTCATCAGGTTTATTTTATTTCATGACAGGCTTCAATCTCTCTCCAGCACTGCTCCCTCAAGGATTTAACAGTGTTTTTTCTCCTGCTCCGGCCTGGATTACATTAGACCCTTGACTCCTTCGGGTTTACTCAAATATAAGGAAAACCAAGGACTATGGACTACAGAAAAACTTTAAGGCATGTCCTAGGGGTCACCCCTTGGCACCACTCACCAGGACAACCTTCAGGGGATCTAGCACTTCTCTGCCTCTGCATCAGTCCTTGCTGAACCAAGCGATGGCAGCAAAGTGGTCAAAGACCTTGGCCTGCCTTAGCTTGTGCTCAGGCTTGGACAATGCTCCACACCCAGACCTTAAGAAAGTAGTTACCCAAGTCTGCAAGGAGGCAGACAATACCAAGAGCTCAGGCAAGGGGAGCAAGCAAGCATTGGTAAAGCAAGTCAACAAGGAAGTAGAAAGCTAGAGGTTTGTTTGCTTGTTTTTTAACTCATATCTCAAACTCTCCAACACCTTAACTTGGGAATTCCTCTTTGTAAAGGAGAACTTCAGAGGACATAAATAAATGGAAAGTCATACAGAAATAAGCATCCAAATATACATGAGGAAGGGAGTAGAGAAAAAGGAATGATTCATTATTATGGCTTACATATCATTATGCATTCATAAATTCCAAGGTAATATATTTTTCTTCATTGCCTGGATAATAAATCATCATTCGATTACATAAGGGGAATATCTGGATGGAACAGCAGCCTTTCTGAAAAACACTCCTGGCAGATGAATGACAGGAAAATTTATGGAGGATTCCGTAGCCTGACTGTCCTGCCTCCAGGAGAAAAGACCGTACCAACATCTAAACCTTTCCTGACAATTCACATAGCAGACACCGGCCTTGACAGAATGAGGTTTTTAGACCTCCCTTGGCTTGATTTTCATTATCCCTTCTTTGGCAGCCTCCAGAATGTCTAATAGCGGTGCAAAGAGGTTGGAAAGAGCCATCCAAGCTGCTACTGAGCCTGTGCTAGCAGGCTTGTCTCTAGGATCTATGAAAAATATACTGCCATGTTCCCCACTTAGCTAGAATTGTCCAATCAAAGAGATCCTTCAAGGGTCTCTAGTATTCATATTCATCCATCCAGTTTAGGGACTGCTTGCTGCTTTCTAGTTTATCTTCATTCCATCTCCCAGCCTTGTTTTTATAGACAAACTCTTAATTTCTTTCCCCTTTTATAAACAAAGCTATTTGGCTCTTCTTTTCACAGTTAGTGCCTTTAAGTCATCCTTCATTTTTCCCCCCATTACAATCACAGCAAGGGGTAAGCCTGAAAATCTGGTCACCCAGGCAAAATATCCCAAGAAAAGGGGTTGGCAACTGAAGCAAAAGCTACAGCAGAAGGCTGCTATGTGCAGAGCTGATCCTTGCTGCTATAAGAGCAGCCAATTGGGAGCCAAGCTCTAGATTGTTTTTCACACTTGCTTCTGGAATGAAATTGCTGTCTCCTTTTAAGAGCAGCTAAATGGAACCAGTGTCCCTCCAGACCTGTGGTCCTACTTCAGCAAAAGCACTAAAGCTCAGTGCTTTTGGTGGAACAGTATCACTGAGCATTCCTTCTAACAGGAGCAAGCCTTGGAAACACGTAGCTTTAATCTGGGAATTGCCTGTTCTAAATTGGAGGACAAATTACATCCCGACACCGGTGTTTGTGTCTTTGCACTGCTCAGCTGCCAATACCTCACACAGAGTCTGACTCAGAAGAGGCCTTTTTCTTTAGAAGGGCCAGCTAAGATTATCAGGGGAAGGGACTGAAAATACAGACTAGGATCTCTGTCAGCTAAGATTAGATGCCTACCTCTAAACTAGACATGGAAAGTCTCCCTTCACAGGTGGCAGAGAGAAGCAGTGCATCCCACCTCCTCCCAAGGCAAACATCTGAAACAGATCAGATGAATCATGCTCTAGAAATGCTTATTTCTTAGCAGTGATTATAAATGAAGTCTGGAGAAATAGCTCATCTGATGCCATCTGAAGTAGAAGGAATTGGATGCATTAGCTTGAGAGCAAAAAGAGAAGGCTTTCTTTCCCACCAATTTCCAGTTTTGGGTGGCACCACAGACACAACAAAAGTCTGTGTGACTTCCTGCATGGGAGATGTTTTATCTCCTGCTCTCAGTGTCCAGATTTCAAGGGCTGCACAAAATATAACACTGTGAAAAATCAAACTCAATCCTTCCAAATTGCATTTCCATTGGGCATTAGCCAACACTATCCATCCAAAACATCAAAGATCCCTAAAGACACCCTACACAAAGGAACTTGAGATGTTTTCCAAGGGAATCTTCCAAGAATAGCAACAGTTGTAAAATACAGTTTGTCATTTGGTAAAAGACATTTGGGCAACACATGCAATAGAGTAACTCCATCAATAACACAAGCACAAAGGTCTGATGGGTCACATTAGTCTTGGAAAAAATCTCAGTCTTTCACTCATGCTGCCATATGGAGAGATGCTCCCCAGGGTCTGTTTTACTCACCAACACTTGTAGTCCTTGCCCCCAAAAGCTTAACAGCCATAATTACACTGGCACATGAGAGAATGACATGGATTTCTGCTACTGAAAATCTCTTCTCAAGCCCCTCTCTGCTGAGGCGCATTCAGTATTCTTTGAATTCCCTGGACTGTCTGCACTGGTGAGACTAGTAGGGCTGGGAAGACAAACAGAGTCTTAGCCTTTACCACTCTCTGTACAAACCTTAAACCCTCCATTGTCTGGATGCCAAGCAGCATTTTACATCCATTTTGGCCTTTCTGCAGTTGCATATAGCTCAAGGATATATATTTCCCCTGTCTCATCCCCAGGTGAAATCTCTTTTGTGGAATAAACAAACCTTTTGCACCTCTCTGCATTACCGTATCATTTGGCAGGATTAGGATGCAAGTATGTTTCACACTTGATGCAGAAAAGTATCTGCTTTGAGTTTCCACCCAGCTGTGATTTGCCAGTGGACAGTCTCATCTCTGAAGCCCTGGGGCCTCAGCTAAACACAGTAATGTAACAGATTTTATTAGCACTTTCAGAAAGGTAATCTAACAGTAGATTAGCATTAAATGGTCCAGCAAAGTAGACACATGAAGGCATCTGTAAACATCCTCCAGTGCCCTTGACAGCAAGAATAGCTGGATTTTTAGGCAAAGAGTATTTTATTTAGATGCACTGAGGCGCTGCTTTGCTTTGTATTCAAACTATTGGGTGATTAATGTCTTGGCGAGTTCTCTTCCTCATCAAAGCTAAAATGACTTGAAATATCATATGGCTTGCTAATAGATGACTAGGTAAAGATAAATTGCAAAATGATCATTGCACTTTCGTCCCTTGCTGAATACATGGATTCCCTAATATGAAAAATGTTATCAGGAAATAATCTGCTACTAGAGAAGGCAATCTGAATCCCCTTTGGGGCACAGGCTGCAAGAGCACAGCAGTGAGGATGATGTATTAGCATTTCAAAAAGAGCCTGAAATCAGTACAGAGGATGCCACTGAGGAATAGCTACAATTGCTTTATCATTACCTGCTAATATTGCTGAGAAAATTGCAATATTGGGAAATTGCAGAAAGACCAAACACCTCACTTGTATTGAATCGGATCTACAACTCTGCGGGACCTACCCAGAGCCCACAGGATGTGATATTCTCCAATTAAGTATTTCAGTCCAGGATAAGCTGAAGAGAGACACTGAGGTCAGTATTTTCAGAAGGAGACACCATATTTGAGAGACCCCCCCGGATACTCCTTACAGCGGTGTGACTTACTAAGGATGAGGCTTCTATCACTTCCCTATCAAATGCCCTCAGAAACTCTGTCCAAAAAATGCCCAAAGTATTGGTGGTCGGTTGGTTGGTATTTTTTAACGCGCAGTAAAGTCCTGGATTCCTTCATGTGAAACCTCAAAAGTTTCCTCCATGAGAACAGAACAAAGACCTGGATTTGGTTTTCATAACAATGAGGAGTTGGAGGGACTTATATATATATGACATAATAGTGCACAATAGGATATTTTAGGATAGTAAACAAAAGAGCTTAAGTGACTTTCTAATGAGCTGGAGTGATTTATAGCTTCTCGGGCTCTTGAGACCTATTTGAAACTCCAACGACTGTCTGCTGTAGGCACAGTTAACAAAACTTGAATTTCTAATCTTGGGTTTCCCCCAAATGGAAGTTTTAACTAATCAAAACATCCCGTTGATACACCAAAGCAAGTACTATTGAGAGCTCCAAACACTTGCACAATCACAGATGGGCTAAAGTTACACAGAGCTATTTGAGAAATGCATCAAAAGCACAAATCAAACTGTTTCCATTTTTCTTCTAAGTAAACAGTATGTTCTAGTCACCTGGCATAAGAATAAGTCTCCTGGATGTCATACAAGAAAGGAAATGATCAAATACACACATATTTTCTTTTAAGCAGAAACAAACACTAAGGAAGAACTACTTGGGGGGAAAAATGAAAGCTTGCCAATACTTATTAAAGTTATTTGCTGTGGTTTATACCACAGTGCTGCCACGCGTCCTGATGCAAATCATTGAGTGAACTCTGGCAATGCGCACATGGCGAGATATGGTCCTTGAAACAGGCTCACAGTCCAACAGACAAGGGCAGGATGACTCCATGTGGAGCTACTCACCCAACTCTTGGGTGACACCAGGGAACGGGCATTGATAGAGCACCAGCCTGATGCTTCCCCAACCTGCCCACACCCTACAGCTCCGCTCCCAGCATCTCCCCTTCAAGCACACTATCCACACACACACTGACAAAGCATCCAGCACAGCACTGCACCCCATCTAAGCAACTATTTCCTAACTTACAATGGACCTGGGGCTTTGCCAAGCTCTCCCATACAAAACCACTGCTTCAAAAGATCTCCCAATATCCTACTTGATTGCATATGCAACAGTTCTACCTCTCCTTCATATGGTACATACCTCTTTCTACACAGACAATGATTTATTATTTTAGCAACAGAAAGCTGCAATAATAGGCCAATGAAAATAGCTCAAATTGTAGCCACTTTCCCTAGCAATTATATATGTGACACTTTCATTTATCTGCTAGTCCAGCAGCTTCATTTACATCCCAGCTTAATGGTTAATTGTGGAAGTGCACTTCACTGCGACAGCAGCAGGGCAGAGCCAAGGCTGGACCATGTACCTTGACAGAAAAAGCCCCTTTTAATAATTCATTATGCAATCAAACCAGCCAGCAGCAAGCATGAACAGTGAAAAGATGGAAAACATCACAGTCTTGCTGTGGAAATAAAGCATCAGCCTGGTAAGATGCAGATGATGCAGGTGATGTGTGAAGTGTACTGTCATCCAGCTCCTAACACCAACAGGAGGTATGAGGATAGAGCCCAGATTGTGTAATAATATCAGTATCTAATTCAAATGTCTTCAAGTGGCTGAAAAATCCAGAGGGAGGGTTGCTATTTGTTCTTTTCATTTGTCCTTTGGATTTTGCTCCACACAGTTCAACTGGGCTTTGGAGACTTTTTTTCTCTTTAGTTGTAAGGGTAGAAAAATGTCCTACAATAAAACAAACCTAAAAACCCCAAACCCAATAAAACCAAGCCAATAGTCACAGGAATTTCAGTGAAGGAAATTTAAACCAACAATTCCTATGAGAAGGATGATGAAAATTAATTGGAAGAGATGTCAGTGCTGTTTCTGTATCAGGAGAGCAGAATTTTTCAATGTCCATAGTAAAATGATGATTTACAACTCTGCAGTAAAGAAAATTTATACACAGACCAAAACGCTGGGAAGGTTTAGATCAGGTCAGGGACTTCCTGATCACATTTAGCTTCTGTCAGAAAAGTGTTGACTCATTGGAATTGCATCTGTTATTTACCACTGCGAGTTTGAACAGTGGTTTATGGTTGTCTGGATTCCTCAGGTCCTGAATGAAATAGCTGATTAAAACCAGAGAAGGTGCAGAGCAGAAACAGCAGCCAAAGCACTTGCCTGTGATACCAGAGACCAAGTTACTGAGCCCGAGCTGACCTGGGCAGGTAGGAAAGCTCATTGTGTAACGTGCAGGCAAAGGACTGATTGCATGACCCCTGTTTTGTCTTGCTCAGGGTCCAAGTGAAGAAGCACAATGTCCTGCTTGCTCCCTGCATGAGGAATTTCAGGTTTTCCAAAATCTAAGTCAAAAGGACAGGAAAAATCAGCCCCTCATGTGGTGGTCTTGCACAGATCCAAACCCCAAAGACAATGGCAGACTTACTTTCCCTGTAACTTGAGCAAGTCAAAGATAGAGGTTTCTTTGCTTTAAATTAATAGCCATGGCTGCTGTTTCAGGTGTGCATCTAGTACCAAGCATTAGCTTCTTGTATAGCTGTTTTGACTGTAGACACCTTCTGTGCCATGGCTCATAAAACACAAGGCAGTGCTAAGACACGCTTCAAACAAGCCAAGGGTGATAGCCAGAACATTTGCAGCACAAAGCTGACATCTTTTGGAAAGTGGATGATGAACCATAAGCTTAAAACGAGCATTGAAAATGTTTGCCCTGCTATTTTACTGACCCTTGCATGCTACATACAGTAAATAGTGTTTGTTTCTGCACGCATAGGGGTGCCTATGGCTCACCTTCCTCAAGCAGGATACATATATATGATATCACATGGTGTTGCATGAAGATATCAGGCTCATTCTCATCACACTAGAAAATCAATGCAGAACTGAAGAGACCTGCCTGTATCCCATATTGTTTCAACTAAGGGGACTTTGAGAAACTTGAGGAGTGGGCTGAAGGAAACCACACAAAATTCAGCGAGTAGAAGTATAGTCTTGAGCAGGTGAGGTGAAGTCACCCCATGCAGCATCGCTACTGGCTGAGTGAAAAAGCAGAGGGGGCTGCGGCAGACACAGAGTTGCAGTGGTGGGTTCCCATTATAAGCAAGGCAAACTGCCCACTAGGATACCATGTCCTTTACATGGTGCTTCAATGTTGCAACTGTGATGCTCTGCTCAGTTTTGGATCCTTAGAAACTGCAGAATCCAGGGGAGGGCAGCCAGGGATAAGGGCTCAGGGTGTAAGAGAGAACTGGAGGGAACTCAGCTTGTTTAGCCTGACAAAGTGGAGCCTAGAGCTACCTGAAATGAGTTACAAAGAGCCAAAATCTTCCCAGTAGTGGCAGAGGGTGAAAGACGGGATGATGGCAACAAGGCGTAGCTTAGGAGATAAAGATTAGCCACTAGAAAAAGCTGATTCACCAAGACAACAGTGCAGCCCTAAAACAGGTACCTCGAGAGGCGGTGGAATGTGCATCCTTGGAGAATTTCCAAGAGTTGGCTGGAGAGAGCCAGGGCTGGCTTGGTCTAGTGTTGGCAACTGTCCTGCTCCAAGCAGAATGCTGGACTAGAGACCTGCAGAGAGCCGCCCTAGCCATGACTGTCATTCTGGGACCTCTTGTTTTTTCATGAGACATTAAGAGTCAAACACTGCAAAGGTAAATTGTACATTGAAAGTAAATCATCTGAGAGACTAAGAAACATGTTGAAGCTACTTCATGAATATGAAATTCCCTGATGCAATCTAGACAGCTGATCACTTCTGGGTCTACTCATGTGTGCACATTACTGAGAGGCAATTTTGAAGAGAGACAGAAAAAGGTCTTGAGGGGTGGTAAGACATGACCAAAGAGCAGTAGCAATGGCTCCCCATTAGAAAATCCAACAGCCATTTCTAAAGAGAAATATTTGGCCATGACACTGGAGACAGGACAGCGCAGGTACCCATCTGGAAGTTGTAGCACAAAAATCAGAGCCACCTCTCCCTGGGAACAGGAAGAACAGCAGCACAGTTTTGATTGCATGATCCAAAATGCATGGTCTTCCAGTGTTACCCATGCTAATCTGACTCTAAAGACAACTTGCTAGACAGTATTCCTCCTTTTCTGAATGAGCTGCAATCTCTCTTGAGACATGCTGTAATTACTGTAACTGTACAACAAGGTATAATTTTCTACTTTACAAGAACAACGTTCAAGTTCAGATAAACATTTACAGAAAATATTGAAATCAGAGGGCCAAAATCCTCTCATGGCTGGGTTTGACAGGCCTCATGTGAGATAAAATCACCGAGAACAATGTTATCGGAGGAATTTTGTCAACTAAATCATTCTAATTAGTTGGTTTTACAATTAGTTTTAACTGCAAAACATCAAAAATTTGTGGGGGAGCTGCATAGTTCAAGACAAAAATGATCATCTATTTAGTCCATACAGACTTGCTCAGCTGTAAGTCACTGATGAATCACATAATATTTTGCACTTTGTCTTGGAAAATCACCCCAAGTAGAAAACACCACCTCATGTGTTATCAGGAGCAGCAGAGGCAACTTAACGTGCCCTTTCTAATCCTTTACTAACTTAACTGCATAATCATCTCACTGAGCACTGAATCTCAGAGCTCTGAGGGCTCTGTCTTCCATTGTTAGTTTCTAAAAGCACAGGGAAGATGCTCCCCAAGTGGGATTTGCATCACTAATTATTATGGAATAATGAGGAACAACAGATGCCAACTTTTGAACTTACTGAGCCTGGTAAGATTCCCAAGGGCTCCGAGTTTTGGAAATGTTGAAATTCTACTTTTCAATAGAGTGGGAGCTGGATTGCTGTCACTAAGAGCCATGTGATAGCATCAGGATTAGTGACACACCACTGCAACTAAAGCTACACTGACCCACCTAGACAGTCAAAATTAATGCATCCCTCCCAGTGATTTTTTTTACACATGGTCTGTAAGTCCACATTTTAATGGAAACAACCCATGAGTCAATAATAGGGTTTTCACAGCAATATAAATGACAAAATATTCTTCTAAAATACACTGCAAATTTTAAAGAGAGAGGGTGGTGGGGTTTTTTGTTCCAGTGTAGTTAGATAGTAATGGAAAGGTTTTAAAAAGACCCTTTTGTAAGTGAAGGAAGACCTGCCAACAGCAAGTTTTCTACACTTGGGAATATTCTATTATACCACATTAAGTGTGTCTTACAAGCAGGAGTTGCCTTTGCGGGTTTCAGGAGTTGCCTTAGAATACTGAATTCAAGCAGAATTTCTAGACTCGGATGAAAAACTTAAGTCAACGCAGCTTCTCCTACAAGCCATTGACTACACTCGCCTGTGACATCAGCTGGGTGACATGCCATCTTCACATACAGCTCAATTTAAGCTGGAATATACTAAACCAAACCCAACAATCGTGCTTCTTCATGCTCAGTTATTAGCTCAAGTTTTCATTTCCTTCAAAAGGAGAGGTGGAAGCTTTGCTGAACTCACAGCCACCCCGTGAGAGACACCCAGTGCACCTACACCACTGCCAGCAGCCACAGGAACACACCAGGCACCAACATATGCTGGAAGGACTTTCAGCAGTGACACTTCCTGAAGTTGTCCACTGACTGCTTGGATAAAGGTGTTTCATGCGCATGAGAAGAAATTAGGCTAAGGACAGATCTCAGCCTCTGTGCAGCTTTGGGGCTGACACTTAAAGGCAGCTCCAGAAAGTCCAAATCAGTTGTCAAGACCAGCAGAAGTCACTGATACCTACATTAAGAGAGGACCATTGTGGTTTAGACTACATACCAGCTGGGTAAGAGCTAAAGAGCTTCCTGGTGGCAAAACATTTAACAAAACTATAAACCCCAAGTACATCGACCCAGTGAGACTGCTCTATTCTTCAGTGGTAAGACTGTCCATAGCGGGTTCACGGAAAAATAACACAAAGAGATTGAGAAGGTTGTTATGGGGAGTGTTCACTCGGCTCTCCCTAACACTACTACAATTATCAGTTGACAAATCAGTGTCTTCCTGAAAACAAATCACAATCTCTTCTGAAGGATTCTCTCTGCAGGTTACTCTAAGAGCCTAAAGAGCTTCTAAACCAGTCACAAAGGGGCTGTAAAAGAAGGACAAAGTAATAACCGCAGTAAAGCCACAGACACTCTGAAATAATTTTGTCATTGATTAAAAGGGGGCCTGTGTCTCTGGGATGTCTGGACCAGTAAGTCTTGCATCCCCCTGCTCCAGCATTGCTGCAAGGCTGCATCACTTAGCTCTTCAGGGTACCAGGCTTTTCATACAAATATATTATGGCTTCTTTATAATAATTACAAAGCAATTATGAAGCTGCAAAAAAACATACAAGGACAACCCTGATCCTGTCTGGGAAACTACCTCCTACCAGCCCCATTTTAATAGTACCTGGGGAACTCCAGACATTTCCAGCTCTCCCTCTAATCCACAACCCTACGCTGCCTTCCAGCCTTACTGACAACACACATCTTCAGCACATGCTTTTCCCTGATAATGCCACCTAAGTAGCTGTCTCCTCATCCTTTACCTGGCCAGGGTCCCACTTCTGCCCCCAAACACAGCAGGCAGAGTACTGAACTCAGTTTGGTCTCTGTGCTCCATTTCTTGCAGAGAACTAAAACAAAAGAGTGTTCTGCAGAAACACCTCGTTTCTGTACCTAACAACCTTTCTCAGGTGGGTTAAGCCATGCATAGGATCACAATCAAGTCAGATAACGAAGACTGCGAAATTAATTTAAATGATCAGGATCAAATGCCGTAATTGTCATTTTCAAATGTACAATTTCTGCCTGATCTGTTTATATGCAATTAATCTACAAACAAGTGATAACTATCCAAACATGACTGTTTCTATCAGGCAGTATTTGGACAGTTGTGTACCTCAAAAGTTTTCAGAGCCACTTCTAAATCACTAGTTCAGATCAAAATGATATGGGGTTCTAGTTGCATCTGTATCTCCCCTCTATGCAGGAGCTTGAGGAATAATTGGTTTTCTGGTTCAGCTGCTGAGCCAAAAAAATATAGTGTGAAAATAAGAAGTTAAACAAACAGCCCTGGATCAAATGGAATCCCCCCACCAAATAATTTCATTTGACATTCCATCTGCTCTGAAGTGCTTTGTTCCATGTTTCTGTGTGAAAAGGAAAGGAAATACTAACTTTATTAAACCAGACCAGGAAAGCCTTCTCCCTGGGAGCCTGCCTTTCATCCGAGTGTTTTAACCTCTACATGGATGACAGCACCCTTCTGCGAGAGAGTGCTGGAGAGGATCTTCACCACCCTGGCTCAGTGCAATGGAGAAAGTCATGGAGAGACAGCATGAGGAAGACTCCTTGCTGCAATGAATAGGACTCTTCCCTAGAACTTTGTGCACCAACTGCTGTAAATGCCTACTGATTACTGAAAACACAACACCAGAGACAGGCTGAGGACACCTTGCCTCAGGATAATAAATTTCTCTGGTAGTGACAGCAAAAGGAGAGTTTAGACCAAGCTAGAAACCAACCTGAGGCTTGCTTGATGAGACTTGCTAACTACTAAACTTTACAGCAGCATATTTACCCTGGAAGTTTGGGTGCCTAGTTCAAATAAAAGCAAACTTGACTTCAGGGTGGCTGAAACCTCACTTAGCATTTGCTCCAAAATATGCCTGCTTTTACCTGCCTTAACACTCAGATAAAAGCTACCCACTGAAACTGCTGCAAAGTGAGGAAACTTTTGGCACTTTCTGAGATATATATGCTTCAGTGCAGAGATAGACCTTGGTTTATCAGCCTGTATTATGACTTATGCTGTTCTTACAGGGGAGGTTGCTCTATAGGAGCTGAACACACACAAAGTGATTACAGCTAATAGTCTTTGGTCCTGATTGCCACACATTTAATGTCAGCTCTCACAGAAGCTTTGAAACCGCAGCTCCTACACTCACACGATTAGGAAATTACATTTTCATTACAAAGTAGTTTCCAACATCCATGAAGCTGAAGGAAAACCTACAAATGTAATTATCTTGTATCCCAAGAACCCATTCCTCCACCAACAGGCAATGAAACTATCAACAAGTTACACCTTTAACAGCTCCCAGGCACTCACCAAATAATGACCTTCACTGTACTTGCAGCAGAGAGCGCAGCATCACCACTCTGGAATTCCCTTAGCAGACAGTAAGACATAGTCTTTGACTCCTTCCTTCTCATTAGTCAGACCTCTCACACAGGGAAAGTTGTCTAAATTCCCAAAGTCCAAATGGAAAGCTCAGGAAGATCGGGAACTTGGACCATTCTTTTCATTCCTTCTCCTGCATTAGCGCTCTCATCTCAGTAGCTCTGCTGCTATTTCCACTGTGTTTGTACCAGCAGCTGAGCAGAACCTTTTGATAACATTTGCAGCTCACACTAATGTACCATCTATCCCTCATTATATCTCCTCATTGCATGTTTCTCTATTCACAGCAATTACTCAGATTATTCTGTCTTGTTTTAGCACCTCCCTGCGCATACAAACAAACTCAAGACATTAGCAATGCAGAACTGAGAGACATTTTGTAACTCTTATCTCAGCCTCCTCCAGGCAGTTTCCTCTTTCCCCCGGTTTGCTTACCATGAAGACTATCCTACGGCATTATGCAGCGATATAAAGGTGCACCACAGAACTGTGAGCGCTGCCTTTATTTTCCATTGTTCCTGTCCCTTCAGTAGTGAGAATTTGGAGGATGTGTCAATTCCTGACGTGACAATGTTATAGCTGCTCATCTGAACCACAAAATAGCCCAACATGTTGAAGGTTCTTCCATTTTGTGCAATATGAAGGTCACTTTATGATATTATTTTCATTATGTGCTGTCAAAACTGCATCTTTCCAGGACCCTAACACTTCAGAGAGTTTCACTGTCCAGTATTTTCCCAGGAAATTGGCTACTGTTCCTCTCTCTATGCAGGTCAGCAAGGAAATTGATCTGGTATCCTGGGAGGCAGTGTTTAAGTTCCTATTCACTTGAAGTGGCATAAGATGAGTAAAAAGTTATTATCACATATACATGAATTTAGAAACAGCATATTATTTACTATACATCAATAACTATTAAGCCAGGATCCGTCTTTTGGCACATCCCAAATCCCATTAACCTGAAACTGATCCTATCACTAGCTCATGCATTGAAATACTTCGGGGTGCGCACCTGTGTCTGATTTGACACAGGTTTGTGTATCTGAGCCTGTACCTGCCTAAGTCGAGCAGACAAACCCCATGGATGACACGATCACCAAGACATGCCCCTGCAATCAAGGGAGGTAAATCTACCAAAGGGAGCAGCAGCTCATCCAGGTCAGCAAACTCTCTCAGGCTAGAAGCAAAGCAGCAGCTAAAGCAAGCAGGTTGGATGCCTCTTTTTGTCTTGCCCCACCAAAGCTGTAAGATCATTCTTGAAGCACCCTGGTGTCTGGGCTTGCCAGGGATAACAGAAACAAACCTGGAGGGATCTGCTTCCCTGTCTTGCAGCTGCTCCATCCCCTCCATTTTTGAGAAACCTCCTCCCCTGGCACCAGAGGGAGAAAACAATTAAAAAAAAAAAAAAAAAAAACAAAAAAAACCCAAAAAACAAAACAAAACAAAACAAGAGTTCTGACCACTTTCCTCTTTTTCAGATCAAATTTGATGCAAAACCCCCATCTGAATAAATGTCACGGCACAGGATGAACTAATACTAATGCTTATTTATTACATCCATGTCTCTCCTCCCTTTTTGATAGGTCCATAAACTTGATAGTCAATAAACTCATTAAATAGCATCTGACCTAAATACAATAGATAAATAAAATATATATGCAATAAAAAACTAAATCATCATACAATTCTGACACATGATGAAGACCTAGGCTGTAAAATTATTCCATCCCTCTTCACCTCCCAGAATCCCACATATTGATATCCATTAACCCTCAGGAGCAGATAAGAGCCGAGTGAAAAGTTGTACAACGAAACCCCATCATCTTGCCTAATGTTTCCAACGAGAATCATTGGTAGAAAATGAAATGTGTAACTGTAATGTGAATTTACAGACCTGGATACGTTCTCTTATAGAAAATGACAGTTACAGATGACAAGATAAATACCTCTCCAGATCCAAAATCCAAAACATTGTTAGCTTTATTCCCACAAGATCAATACCAATCATGCACTGGAGCATACCAGGAACAGTTGATAACAATCAGGAGGTGCTGGATTCAATTCTGATTTAGTGACAGGGTTGGTAAGTCAATAACTTCAAACGGCAGATCAAATATATATACATATATCATTTTTAGAGCAGTATATAATAGGAACACATTTGTAAGTCAAGATTTTAAGCAGAAATAAAAATAAGAGCATGGCCCTACTTACCCTTCAAAGGATATTGTTGCTTGGATTTAGCTGAGAGCCAAGAGAGAAAACTTGCGGCTATACCAGCACTGTCAGCATCTTTGTACCTTTTGCTGATATCCAAAATGTCAACCAAACCAGGGATATCACAAAGCATCAAAAGGAAAATTCTCCAAGGCAGACATATTTCTGTAGATATGACATGAACCACTGAGAGGCAAACCCTATCCTCAAATGAATAGCTCAAAGCCCACTATGGCAGCATCCTGTTGCCCTATCTGCAGCTACTCCTATCTGCCCTTGCTGTGGAGTGCCTGTGGATCACCCCAAGCCTTGAAACTACAGCATTAGCGTAGTGCTTTAGAGGTCTGCATTAGAAATTTCACATGAGCATGGCATGAAAAAGTCCTTGCACACCAATACCTGCAAGATATAGAATAGAATCATACAATCACAGAATGGTTTGGGTTGGACAGGACTCCCAAAGATCATCTAGTTCCACCCCCTCTACAATGAGTGTGGACATCTTCAACTAGATGAGGTTGTCCAGCCAGCCTTGGTGGAAGTCTCCTTGAAGCTACAAGAATGGTGCTGGTGCCCCTCTGCTTGCCAAACCTTTTCTTGCTGAGCTTCCTGAGAAACTCTTCTGTGCACTCTGACTCTTTTGCCAATTCAGTTTTCTTCTATGAAACTTCCCCTGTGCAGTAGCTATGATAGGAAGCAAGCATGGCAGGAGGGCTACAAGCTGTTGCAGTAACACACTGCTATTTTTGCATGCTCCAAGAAAAAAGAAAGGACAACGAGGAGGCAGTGGAAAGCTGAGGATTTTGTGGTCAAATATGCTCCCACATTAAATTTCTATGAATTTACAAGCACTCTACACACTGAGCATAGAAAAGACAAGACCTAGCCAAGGGTCATGGACAAATAAATGAGTGAGATTGGTGTCAGGAGAACTAAAGACACTGGGACCCCTAAATACATATTTCTACATGCTTATGTTTCTGAATGCCTTTCACCATTGCCCTGGTGTGGTCATTAGCTCTACACCACTAAGATTGAAGTGAGGTGGTACTAAGAGGGGAAACTGTTATAAGGATTAAAAAATAATACTAATTATTCTGGAAATGGTTCTTTTCCCAGAAGGAAATTCAATCACCACCGTATAAAAGAACATGGATTTGATATCCTGCAAACAGCCATCATGGCAGGGACACACATCTTACTGACCACCTAAATCTGGCAAAGAAATATGAAGTCTTTGAAGTAAAGCACTGTTATTTAAGAGCAACCTAGCCTCTAATTCCTGACCAACTCTAATGAAAACATTAACTGGCTACATTATAGACCCAAGTTCAACAGAAATGTTTTCAACAACTTGATGCTAATGGTACTTTAACATGATGATGGTTTTTCTAATTAATCCCATCATGAAGATTTGATGCACAGCTTGTGTACTTTGAGGAACCAATGCCAACGTATGTTCCCCCAACCAGATCTCACATTGTTGCATGTGTACATAACCCAGAAATATATACTGTGTCCTGCCGAACAATCAGAACTACACTCAGACCAAAATATTATTTCTGAGTTTACACCTGACTGCCTTATATATTTTGAACCATTCATTGGCTTTCAGGCTTTTCTTCACAGCCAGAGATTTAGTTTCCTTTTATTCCCAACCTGAGGTTTGAACATTGATCACTCTCCTCTGGGAACTGAGATGCACAAAAATATCTCTCAAACCTAACACTGCATGTATGAATGTATGGAGCTACTCTAAAAATACAGTTAGAAATCAAGAAAACTACTGAAGCATCAGACCCAGAATTTCTGCCATACATGCTGCAGGTTACACTTCTTCACGTAAAAGCCAGCTCAGTCAAGCTTGTTGGCAGCAGAGACCAAGAACATCCCTTTCAAATACTCCAAGTGAGGAGTGTTAACAAGTCCCAAGGAGCTCCTGCATTTCAGACAGCCATTCCATACTGGGCTGCTAGACACAACAACCCCTCCTTGACAGGCAGGCAGCAGCTCTCCACCTGCAATCATAAAATGGATTTCCCTACAAAGGACTGCAAGCAGCTTGGCCAGAGCTGCTGGTGTGCATACGTGATTAGTCATACTGGTGATGAAGCAGAGCAGAATTCAAGTGTTTCCATACAGAAGAAATAGAAGCAGTGAAATCAGAGATTTGATATGTCTGGGCAGCTTTACTTCCCAGTCGCTTGACAACACAAACCACTTCTGAGGCATGAAATACCCCACTGAAGCAAGGTAGAACCATAGAATCATAGAATAGTTAGGGTTGGAAAGGACCTTAAGCTCATCCAGTTCCAGCCCCCCTGCCATGGGCAGGGA
>JANRGW010018268.1:0-46432 GCA_024733675.1 Psilopsiagon aymara | reverse complement strand
TTGGGTCAGGTGTCCTGTCTCTGCTTCCTCCCGGCTTCCCCTCCTCCCTGGCAGAGCATGAGACTCAGAAAGTCCTTATTCAGAATAAACATTACTGAGCAGCAACTGAAAGCATCAGTGTTATCAGTGCTGTTCTCAGGCCAAAAGTCAAAAGTGTAACACTGCACCAGCTACTAAGAAGGAGGAAAAATGACTGCTACTACTGAACCCAGGTCATGTAGGTTCTTCACTGTTCACCTACCCCGAAGCAGAGCTCCATGCATTTCAACTCCTCTCTCACATAAATGGCAACACCCTGTCGTTACCTTCCTGGCCTTTCCTTCCAGAAGAGTCCATTTATGATTCTGGAAAAGGTGTGGTACAGAAGATTGGAAGCGGGTCTTGGAGGTAGGTGCTTTTTGTGGCTGCAGTACTAGAAAATGTATGTTTTCTTGCAAAACTAATATATGACTTACATCCTGTTAAATACCATCTTCTAAGAAAATATTTAGGTTGGTTTTAGGTGCAGACATAGAGGAGACAGAATGCTAATAACGAAAAATAGGTGTGAAAAAAAGTTACCTACAGTACCTGCAACTAAATTTATAAATGAAATTCCTGAAAACTTCACAGGTCAGGGTTTAAAATTATGGAACACTGAAAACAGGGGATTTCAGGAAAGGCACTTCCACAGATACCAATGCATCTTTTTGCTGAATTAAAGGTATTTATGGATGTGTCAATAATCCCTTGCCCACCTCTTTTTCAAGTGTGTGCCAGATACCTCACATTTATTTTTTCACCTTTTAAATTTCTTTTAATGTTACTCTATGTACTCTTCTTTCAGACACTCCTTCTTATTCAAGTCTCTATTTTATTCATAATTTCACAGCTGTTTATCTTCTTGCCTATTTTTCTCCCAGTTTTGGTGTCATCTTTCCCCTAAATTATTTTTCCACAGTATGAGGAAAAAGATTGTGGTCCCTTGCATTTATGTTTTCTTAAAATCTTTTAAAATTAATTTATTGTCTTGTTTCAGAATGATTGATTAGAAGATTAAATATGACGTGTATTTTGTTTTAAATACATGCTGTATTCAGGCATACCTCTATTACACTATTGCACTGTTACTTAACAGCTTTCAGCGTCTAACTTGCTTTGTGCTGTAGTATTCAGTTACTGTTACATGTAGCATGCCTAGAATTTATTCTTTTACGGCTATGTGCCTCCTTTGGCTCTCTGATTTTAAGGGTATGCCAGAAATTGTGCTTAGACAGCTTTCATTTTTCTAGTGTGTAAGTATGTGGAAGTAAAAATATTTTTTGGCACCAACGTTCCTGTCCTGACTGCTTTTAACTGGCCTGACCTGTTTTATGCCAGTATATCCTAGATTTATCTGAAAATATTGACTAAGTTATGTTCAATGTGTCACAAGTCTATCCCAACTACTGCTCATCTCCATTTGTGTATTCACAGTGTGTTCAGGATGATACATTGTCTTTTTTCCATTTAAGATGGAAATTCTAATTAAGATGGTTGTGAAATCCCAAATATATTTAACACTGATAAATTGGAGTTCTTTACCACCAAGATTGTCTATCATCAAGATTTTCACTAGATCCAGCTTCTATAGAAACAGTATCTTGTTGGACTCTTGGAGGGGAAGTGGAAGTGTGTAAAATTTACTCTACATGGTTGCCTTAATTTTTAGTACAGCTTGGACTGTACTGATAATTCAATGATTCTAACTCAGTTACTTGTTACTTGGCATGCACTTTCTTTAGAAATGTGGGGAACAGTGCTAAGGCAACTCCATGTCTCTGGATCTTTTTAAATCCTGTTTGTGTTCATTGTAAAGCACCTGTGAGAGTGTAAGTGTTGAGTCCTTGACCATTGCTCACTATCAAAATACTAAATCTTAGCTAATATTGGTCAAAATTATTCATTCCTTTTAGCAGCATTTTTGTATTACATGTTTATATACATGGGAGAAATAAGACACATAGAAAATATTAGGATGATATTTTGGGAACAGTTTTGGAGAATTGTCCTTTCATTGCCCTTTAAGTGCTATATCATCTTATCTGGTTCGTGGTTCATTAATAAACTACAAATAGTTGCAGAATACAGCTGAAATACACATTGGTGAAAATTTTATTTGCTTAATTATCGTGTTTCTTAAACACCTTTAAATTTACTTCTTCAATCTATAATAATTTTATTTAATAAAGTTCATGCTTGGTATTAGAACAGTCTGATCAGTTGAAATGCATAATTTGTCAATTATTGAACAACTTTATTTGTATAAATGTATTCTAATCTAATTCATACAGTGGAAGTAAATATAACTAAGAAAAACTGTGACTTTCATGTCAAAGTTAAATTTATTCATTCATTCTCTGTTAACTCAGAAATATCCATATTAATTATTCTTTTAAGATGTAGGCATTGTTTTGCTTGAGTGAACTGCCCAAATTTCATTTGTAGGCAAAATGCATAGCATCTTAATTTCAACAAATAACAAGTGTTGTAAACTAATGGAAAGGTGTGTAACAGGTCATTCTTATATATTTCCTGATACTGGGAAGCAATTACAGTGGTAAAATATCAGTTATTGCAGTGTTCACAATAGAACATAAATATATCAACTTTATATCAGCAAGGCTTTGAAAACTACCATCTGATTAGGAGAAACTTTAAGGGATAAAATATTTGGGGGATGGAGGAGGTAAGGGAAGGTAAAAGCTCTAATTATAGAACAGCATAACTAGATTGCTATTCCCTCTTTATTTGAAATAAAATGTGTTTATAAGGTCAGCACAGTTTTATAGTGTATAATATGACATTATCTTTGATTCTGCTTATAGATAACCAGAGTGACACTAATTATTTTCAGTTACTTCACTGTTACTGTAAGAAAACCCTAGCCAAATAAAAAAAGGTTTGCTGCTGAGACTTGTATCATTTTCCTCCTCATCAAAGACTTAAAAGGTCCAGAACAGCCTGTGACATTTAAAATAATCATGTACTTATACTATTGAGAACTCTTTTTTACTTTTCTTGGCTAAAGTTTTATCATTTAAAGAAAACTGATACTAATGAAAACTAGAACATCTGTTCTTAAACCCAAAGGATGTTGAGATAAAACAGACTTTACTAGTCCTATGCTATTCCTTAAAAATAAACCTATTGCTTAAATATATTTCTAGACAGATAATATTTTGGTTCCGATATGTTATTGTTTTAAGCTAGTTTAAGCAGGTCTTAGATATCAGTCTTAGATATCTTATACTGTTATTTAATAAAAATCTGGTGACAGTGTTAACTGAGGGAAAATATTCAGGGCTTTATTATTCAGCTAAAAATGCATTAGGCCTCTCACATGCAGGGAGAAGGAGGAGATTGTGGCTGTTCTGTAACAATGACTACAGAAGTAGTCTGAAGATTTCTCATATTTTGCGCAATATGTTCATGAGATGGTTCTCATGTGTACGAGTCTAGTGGCACTTGCCCCCCTTCTTACATTAAGGTTGTCTGTCCTTACTTGCACATTCTTTTGAGAGCTGAATGTTTATTAAATACAAATAGCAATTCTTTGAAACATGTTGCAGTTTGTATGACAGTATTTAATAAACTTTCAGCACATTCCAATTCTGTCACCACCAATTAAATTATCTTATCATGTACCAATCACTGCCGCTGTTGATGAATCTTCCATTGCACAACAGAAATCCAACAGTATTTATTTAAGGAAGAATCAATTCTTTATTTGTTTTTTTGATATGCTGTATTTTTAATCTCTGCTGCATTACTTTAGCTTTCTAATGTGGCCTCCAGTCCTTTAAGTACCTTTTGCATATGCTTAATAAACCTGTATGTATCCAGTTGAGGAAGGCTATTTTCCAGCAGGATTTGCTTTCACTTTTTGAAAAGACTCTCAGCCAAGAGCCTTACTGTAAGCAGTGTTTGTGCCCCTTTGAAGAGGGGAGCTGCTCAGAGCAAGAACGTGCCTTAATCATGATTTTTCTCATTTGGATTAGCCAGTTTGTGGGAGGTCTGACGTAGTGTACGATCCCAAGAAGTTTCAAACAAAGTTAAAATACAGCTACGGCTTTCAGTCAAATTCAGTCCTAATGCTACAGCCTTTAAAAAAACTATTTACATTTCAATTTGTCTTATACAACAAAGAGAGTGTGAGCTTGTTTCTGCACCCCTGCCAGCTGGCTTGCAGAAAAGAACCGAGGGACTCTACAAGGAGTGGCATATGTATGATCTTCATTTGTAGACTTAGAGGAAGCGATATTTGTGTGCAATTTAGAATTCCTTTGCTTCTCCCTTTCACTTTTTCAGCAACAGGAAGGTATATACTGTTACTCTTTTGTCATAGTCTTGATTTTGTGGGGAAAAAGCGTGATCTCTGTTTGTTCTTCTCTCCCTCTCCTGTGGGGTTTTCTGTGTTTGTTTTTGTTTAGATGAAGTTGTTTTGTTGTTCTTGGGTTTTGTTTGGTTTGGTTTGGGGTTTTTTTAACTGCAACATATTGAATAGATTAAAATAAAGGAGCTGTGGAGTAACTGCTGTCCAGAGAAAAAAGCTGAAAGATGAGAACCGTGGTTTTGACATCATTACAGGGAAGAGGAAGGGTGAAGAGGGGAATAGTGTATTTTAGAAGGAAATTAATGGCAAATTCAAAAAGGTTTTGAGAGTGAATGACTGTTAGATGGAAAAATCAGTCACTGCCTCAAAGGTGTTCATGTACAACTCTTGGGCTGCAGTGCAGTTTTGAGACATGGAGAAAAGGAAAGACTCAAAGAAGACAAAAATTAAATTTAATGCATATTAATTCTCTGTTGTTTGGGCAGGAAAGAAGTTGCTAGCAGGTTTCTTTTTTCAGTTCCTTCCTTGTTGATGACTTTCTATAGCGGGAATGTTGTTCTTTGCGTATCCACGTACAGCTTCAGCTGTAGGAAATAGAAGTTTCAGCTGAAGGGCAGATTTGACTTAAATATTTTTTTCTAACATTCTCCCCAACTTCATGTTTCATTTTTCAATTAATACTCTCTTCTTTTGCTTCCAGAAAGACTGACCCTGTTACAAAGTTCGTGGTATTGTTTCTCAAAGAATATCTCTCAGCATTTCTTTTTTTAAGTGTTGATGTTATCTGGATCAGAAAGTAAATGGACAAAACTAATAACAAAAAAAAAATCAAAAATCTCCCAAACAAGAAAAAAACCTCAAAAAGAACCCTAGCAACCAACCCCTGCTCTCTTCCGAAAACAGCCGAAAATACTGTTTTCTTCCTTTTAGAATTTCTTTAGAAAAGCACAAGTATAGGTCTATTTTTTGTTGGTTTCAGTATAGATTCAGAACTTTGAATATTTATCTGTATGAATCCCTTTTCCTTTTGTGTTCAGTTTGTACAATTGTACCAATTTTTTAGAAATGGATTAGATGGCATAGCTTAATGATCTGTAATTTTTGAAATCTAGCGGGTCTATATGTTTTTCAGTTTGCAATTGCATTTTAAAAAATAAAAATAAAATGCCACCAACAAAATTAAATCCCAACATAGCTTTTCGTTGTGTATAAGTAACTTAAGTTGGTGTCAAACATTCCTGACTTTTCCAGAATGTTGCATCTGAAATGTTCTAGCTTAAATATAGTTGATTCTTGCCGATTTAAAAGACTGCTTAGAGAAAAGGAATTGAATGAATAGATCATCCTTCTAATAGACTGTTTAGATTTTCCATCCACCTCAGCCTCAGAATTGTAACTTTTCTTCTCTGTGAGTAGTTTCGCTTTTAGTCCAATGACATCAGTCTTTCACAGCAAGTAAAATAGAGAATGAATGATGCATGCTACAGTTTATGCATGGCAGTGCTCTTTAAATGTCTAGGTCTGTATCTAGACTCCAGAGTTTAAGGGGGCTTTTGTGCAAAGGCAGGAGCAGTGGGGGTTTTGTTTGTTCTTTGTTGCAAATACTGTACTACTGGAACTTAAATTGATGACAGGCAACTAGAGGTTATCATTGTCTTTGCTAATCAAGCCAAAGTTCTTAAGCACAAAATTAACATAAAACTGTCATCTCTTTTTCTTCTTCTTACTTGTTGCTTGCAAAGGAGGGAAGCAAGACTATCTTGTGTTGGGTGGCTGGATGTCTAGTATGGATAATGAATATGGATGACAGCTCATTAGAAAGGCAAGGAAGAAGAAAAGGTGATGCTGTCATTTATGAAAACAAGCAGTTTCACGCCACAGAATTCAGGAGAGCAGACTGGTTTAGTTAGGTGATGAGAGAGCTGTCTGTCACCAGGAGAGAGTTCTGTGTCAACCTGGAAACTGAGGAAAGTCTCTAATTCTTGGAAAAAGAGAAGCAGGATAATGTTAAGGATGCAGGAATGCTAGCCTTTTGGTCCTCAGGAAAATGGCATGAGTCCTCTTGGCAGCCATTTCTGGGCACATGATTTTCATGTGCCCAGAAGAAGGTGAAGAAGGTGACTGGAAATAACCAACACGGATTTACCAAAAAGATAAATTATACCTGACCAACCTGATTGCTTTCTGTGATGAAACACCTAGCTTACGGATGAGAGGGGTGCAGTGGGCATTATGTAGTGTATCTTGACATCAATCTGGAGAAAAGAAGGCTTAGGGAGAACCTATTAGCAAATGTTTAATACCTACAAAGTTGTAAGAAAAATAGAGCTAGGCAAGTTCTGCAAAGATGCATTGAAGGAGCACAAGTGGAAATGGTGATAAATTGAAACATGGGAAATTACAGTTTAGCATAAGGAAAAAAAATACTTTTTGGGATGAAGTTAAGCATTGGGATGTTTTGGCCACTGAGGTTGTGAAATCTCCATCCTTGGAGGTTTTCAGGGTCTGACTGGACAAGAACCTGAGCAATCTGGTCTGAATTCACTGTTGATCTAGCTTTCAGCAGGAGGTTCAACTAGGATGACCTCCAGCCATCCCTTCCAACCTGAATGATTGTGTGATTTTTTTGTGATTTAATACTTTGGTCATAAACTGAGAAAAAAAAATAGCCCACTCCCAGTCACTAAAGTTACAACTCAAATCCAGAGGATACTCCCCAGGCTGAATTATTTGGAATATTTCACTCCAATCTGGCCTACCTCACTGCCAGCAAAAAGACTTTAGCAATCAAGGGCAGGGCCAGGAGTGCCTGAACCAAAAATATGATTAATGTGGTATTTCAAATGTTAAGCTAATCAGAATATCAGTTACTGTAAACTTAAATCGCTGTTGTATGGAATATAGCATATTTGGTGGTTTTAAACATATCTGCCTACGTTCTGTGTGAGGTTTTACAGTCAGCAAAATATAGTCCTTCATAGTGTGGAACTGCATGACTACTTTCCTAAGATACACAACAAGATGTGAGAAGGACTTCTTATAAAATCTGCGTATCTGTGATTTGGGAAGCTTTTTCTGAACTGTGAGAGATGCTTTCTTCTAGGAATTTTCTTGGAAATTCCTAGAATTCTTTCTTGGAATTTTTCTGAGGCTTCAGACCTTTTCCTTCAGAAACTGTAGTAGTTCTCTTCTGTCTTAAAATAAGGGAGAAGTTAGTTCTGCTTTCTCATTCTGCTTTCGCATTTTACTTTTTTGTTGTCTCTGGCAAAGGTGTAGCTTGTGTCTCTGGATTGCTTTTTGTTTGGTTTGGGGCTTTTTGTTTGTGTGAGTTTTTTGTGATTTTTTTTTTTTTTATGGATTTGAGTTTGTTTTTTCCTACATGCTTATTTAGTAGTCAGTAAGTAAAACAAATAAGCAACAACATAATCTAGAAGTTTACAATTCAATAGCAGTTCTTTGGAGGCAAGGATAATGTTTGAGTAGGCTGTAGATGCAGTTTGCGTTCTGAGTTGGTCAATACAGTCTAGCTGGCAAGTGTTCGTTTCTCTTGAAAAAAAGTCAAGAGAAGCTTGGTTTTGTCCATTCACATTCTGCAGGTCAGTTTCCTATCTAAAAAACAAGAAAAACTTTCCTTGTGTATTTTTTTCATGCATATTTCTATGTTGTAATATAGTATATTATAGTAGAGTAATACATAAATACTAATGTATTTTTAAATATATCATATATAACGTTTTGGGTACTATAAGTGGCTTCAGTATCAATAGCTGTTGATGACAGCTGGCAAACCTTTCTGAGTTAATATTCTGTTCTTTAGGAACAGTGATGGAATTTAGATTGATGCTCTTGAGATAAAAGACCTAAGGATATCCTAAAGAAGAGAAGAATTCCGTTCATGCTTACTGTGTTGAATAACAAAAGCGTTCTCTTTTGTCAGCTTCAATGTAATTGTCCTCCTATTTTGTTCTTTCTTCTTTGCTTTCTCTTGCTGTAATGTCCTATCATTAAGATTATGTGGGCAAGTAGGTGAACCTCAGTAGCCAAAGATGATTGTAGTTCTGTCCTAAAGAAGTAACTGTTTACATCATGATTTAAAAACCTGAAGGCAGTCAGAAAAAGCTTTCTGTACCAAATGTACTGTGATATTTACCATAATACAGTTTTGATAGCAAAATGTATATTAATACCAAGAACACTTATTATTAATTAAGGGATTGTTCTGCATGTGTGTTAGGTCTTGGGTTTTGTGCTTAATGTCCTCATCAGTGAAGAGTTTCTCCACAGTGGAGAGTTTTTCTTCTTTACACAATATTGATGTCTTAAACATGACAGGCTGGAGATCCATGTTATATGCTGCAAATACTTGAAGAATGTAGTTACATGTAGTATGGGAACTATAAGTATGTTTAACATAGTTTTTCACATTTAATCAGTCATGAAGTCTCCCAGCAGACTGGTCCATTCACACTCACTCAGCTCTGCATCAGCTCAGTTCTAACTCGGCAGGAAATGTCCTCATCACTATATTAGGAAGCTGCTGTCCGGTTCAGCTGTAATTGCTATTTTTCTCCTTAATAGCTGGTGCACTGCTGTGTTTTCGACTTTAGTCTGACAAACAATGCTGATAGCATACCAATGTGGCTCATGAAAATTTGTTCGCTATCTCACTTTGTACTTCACTTTTGTTGTCTATTTCAGCAGTGACATTTACTTGTATAAAATAAATTATAATACCTCCTTGACTCCTGTGGAAAGCTTTAGATATTTGGACATCATGTTGTTTTGGTTATATAGGGAAATCTGAAATCTTTCTTTCCTTCCTCTAAAAATATTTGTCCTTATCTTTCAGTTCTCAGCTGTATCTTTCACGAGGATGTTGGTTATATGACCACGGTGAAAATGCTTACTTTCCTATAGACCTGGACGCACTCCAGTGTCTTAGTGTTTTGGAGAGCTCACATTCCTGTTTCATGAAAACAGAAATAGTGACCAATCTGTATTTTATATACAATAGCACACTCTAGTGTGTATATTAATTAGCCATTATGGACTGGTTCTCATTATGTTTAGCTTTAATTTTCAGTATTTTAGTTCTGTTGTATTCAGTGATTCTATTTTTTCTTTATACTTTGGTTTATTGGAGGAAATATATTTCTTCAAATGAGAAATTAACAGTTTCTTAACAGGATCATTTTGATAGTTACTGTTTTGTTGGGGTTTTTTTTGCTGATGCTTTGAAAGAAAGAGCTGATAATTTTTGTAGCGAGGAAAATCTTGATGTAGTGGAAGAATTGAGTCCAATATAAGAGTCTTAATGCTGTAATTATATACAGCATAAGTGTGTAAGATGGATTTGAAATTTGTCTTCTAATTGAGTTGCTTGCAGGGAATTACAGTTTGCTTTTTTGCATTAGTACAGAAATGAGTACGTCACTTTCTAAGGTGTCAGCTCAGACTTGCAGCTAATTCTGAAGATATTACAGCCTTAGAGAAGATAAGCAGCCAGCATCAACTCAGATCACTGGCTTCCATGTTGTATATAGTATAAGACTCTTAACAGGTGTCATAGAAACATTTGTACAGCTTTGTGTTAACTTACTGTCATATTAGCATGTTTTTCCTGGCTTTTTTTTTTTTTTTTTTTAAACAGGTTTATGAATAATAGTGCAAAATGTAAAAGGCAAATAATATCAGTTGACTCCAAAATACAAGTGAGAGATTGAGTTGCTGGAGGGGGGGCAGACAAGGGCAGCAAATCTGGTGAAGTCTGATGAGGAGCAGCTGAGGGAACTGGGGTTGTTTAGTCTGGAGAAGTGAAGGCCCAGCAGGGACCTTATCACTCTCTTCAACTACCTTAAGGAGGATGGGCCGAAGGGGTGGCTGGTCTCTCCTCCCAAGTAACAAGTGATAGGACAAGAGGTAATGGCTGCAAGCTGCACCAGGAGAAGTTTAGACTGGGTATTAGGAACAATTTCTTCACAGAGAGGGTAATCAGATATTGGAAAAGGCTTCCCAGGGAAGTGGTAGAATCACTGTTCCTGGAAGTGTTCAAAACCTATGTGGACAAGGCGTTTAGTGGCAGTCTTGGCAGTCCTGGCAGTCCTGGGGTAATGGTTGGACTTAATGATCTTCATGTTTTTTTCCAACCTAATTGATTCTACTATTCTGTCATTCTATGAATCTTGCAGGGCTGCACAAAATAATCAGTTCTAATTGAGAACTCATGTTGTTGGGCCAATGATAAGAAGTTTGTATAGCTATAGTTTCAAACCTTTTTTCTGAAGCCCTTTCAGGAAGAAACTGAATGACAGAGCAGAAACCACTGATCAAATACAGACAGATTAACTTATTTTTAATGGTATTGCATGACCTTCCTTAATTAAAGTGAACATGATTTGTTAGACACTAGGTTTTTCTTGTTCAAATATACAGATCTTGGAAAACATAGAATTGTATGTATTAATTTTTAACTTGAATGCCATCCAAAAAGCAATAAATATGTAGTGAAAGCTCTCTGATTTTTGCCCTGTAATCACTGCAAGCTAATGTTTGTGATGAATGTCCTTCTGCTTTCTGGAGCAGTTTTCCAAGGTGATTTAAAGCACCCGTGACCTGTTGTACTAGCTTATCTAAGAACAAATCCCTTAAGCAAAGAGTGAGGGAGGAGGGAAAGTTTTTCATCTTCTTGCTAACTGGTGATTTGAAAAAGTGGTGCTATTCGTTGATAAGTCTGAAATACTGATGAGAATCTAATGAGGTGTTCAAATTGCAGACTGACATAGCAAACCACAGGCAAGCAGTTTTAAGAAAAGGCAAATTATTAGAATGTTCCGGTCCATGTTATTTTTAGACAATACTGTGAATTAAATAAAAAGTAAACAGAGCTGTATTTAAAAAATGTATTCAGGCTGTCTCATTCAAGAATACTTTCCTGGGACCCTTAAGGATAAAAAATAAAAAGATTTAAAAGGAGCTCTGTAATGAGTAGAAGGCTGTGCGCTTCTGAGAAAAATGAATCTGAAACTAGTAATTTTCAACATTTTTATTAATATAGGCAGTAAAAAATGTTTACGAGGAGAGTGATTTGGAACTGCTGCCATCCACAGGTATACCAAGAAATCAGAAAAATCAGAGTAACAAAGTAAAGAGAAAAAAAAAAAAAAGGAAAAAAGGAGGACCATTTAGAATTATCTGTGCACTAATCAAGTAAAATAAAGGAACAAAACAAGTTTAATTCTAGGGCCATCTTGAATTGAGCATATATGTAATATCTAAAGAGCCAAGAGCATTTCTCCATGGCAAATACCAAAAATTATGAAAATAGTTGGGTTTTACTCTCCTTATTAATGTTGTTATATCTGCTGCCTATGTTATATATAATCTTTCCATGTTTTTGTACAGGAAAAGCATAAGCAGGAGTTAGAAGACATGAGAAAAGCCGGACATGAAGCCTTGGGTATTATTGTTGAAGAATTCAAGGTAAATCAGTTGCTGAGATAACCCAATTTCCAAATAATATCAGTGAACAGTTTATAATAGTACGGCACTACAGGCAGTCTTCTTTAGGAGTTATGACTGTGTTAAACTAAGAATATAATTTATATGCAGAAGTGACTTCCATTTTAAATAGATTTTGTAAGTAGTGTCTAATTAATCCGCAAATTACCTCAAGTGTGGAAATTCACCTAAGCAATTCTACTGAATTGTTTAAAAGGCATAGAAAGAAGAATCTTTCTTACAATTAATACAGTCCTGTTTTTCATTCCTTGGGTTTTAATAAAACAAACTGATGCAGATTATTTGCATCAAATGGATTGCTCATGGCCCAAATTAGTATCTCTTGCAGTCATGACTGTCAGAATTGTGACTAATCCTCTCTGATACCAGCCAATTATAATTTTCTAATGCCACTTCAGGGAAAGTTGGATGTAGCATGACTGAATGTAAAGCCTAACATCAGTTGTTCAAGATTAGCTGTGTAAAAATATGCGCCATTGATCATAAACCCCAGAAAATAATTCCCAGAATTCCTCAAACCCCAAATCCTATAAATTAGTTATTGAGACACTGGGTTGAACAACAGTGGAAAAGAGTTGACTACTTGCTTTTTCTGTATTCCCAGCAAAGATGAGTTTTCCTACCTGTAGACTTATGAAAGTGCCTTTCTTTTAGCATACAAAAAGAGAGTTGCCATTTTTTCAATTTTGCCTACAAGTTTGCCAAGTTGGTAACCAAAAGGTCGTATTTTTCTTATTTTTCTTACATCAGTGCTAATTATTACTCCTTGCAGACATACTACAGCATATTTTTTTATGTTTTTGTGTTTTGGTTTTTTTTTTGTCTATGCTTAAAATGGGTTACACTTTCTGATAATCACTCTCTGGTATTTGGGGGAATTATTTGCTATAAAAGGGACACACTGATCTTCCATTAGTTATCCTGAGGCAGGCGAGGTACTCAAGTTTAAGACCAAGAACTCTCAATTCCTACCCTTGTTGTGACATGGCCTTTTTAACATGCAACAGTGTCAAAAATGGAGCTTACACAAGAAATCAAATTCTGAGTGATTTAATTTCAAGGATCTGAATATACCAAAGTCCTTAGATTTATTGCAGTTGTCTTTGGAATGTTAGCTTGCCAAATGTGCTGGGAAATCCATTAACTGAGACCATTAGACAGTTTGTAGCACAAGCCCTCAAAAACCTTTGCTGTTTTTAAGCATCTCACACTCTTATCTTTCTTTCAACAAATAAACCATCTACAACACCGTCACGAAATTTGTATTAAAAAACATGGTAAAGCAAATCAAAAATCGACTTACTGTTCGGGCGTAGGCCAAGTTTCCCTTCTCATGTTTACTTAATTTGGTTTGATTTCTGTCTTTCATGTTATTTTTTTAAGCTTTTATCCCTGGTAATTAACTGCAGTAAAGAAAAGTAAATGTAGAGCTTGGAAATTGTGCTTGTGGGATCATGTCATATTGGAAGATATTTACCACAAGCAACGTAAGAATTTTTCCTCTGCTTGTTTAATCAAGCTTTTGTTCTGAATTTTTCGTAGTTCTGTAAACAGACAAGATTTTTAATCTATTTCGTTTATATTTCTCACCATATAAAATATCCTCTAATGTAAGCTTTAAAGAATATGAGGTTACAGGCAGGTGTGTTTATTTGATGGTATTTATTTACTTAGATTATTTTATGCAATTATTAGTCTTCTAAAAGACAGCTTGCATGAATCAGATGTGTGTTTCCTTTTATGGAAATTAACTTCAAGATGCAAAGGCCTTTCCAGCTCTTCGTACAGTGAGAGTTTTGTCTATCACTTTTCAGTGTTAGGTGGCTGGGTTTCCAGCTTTCCAGAATGTAAAAGGACACATTTGCAAAGTAAGGAATACGTGGGGGCCTTCAGGTTGTCTTTCAAAAACATTTGTGTCAATAACAGACCTGTGAACTAAAGTTACCCTCTAATAAACAAAGCAAAATTTAAGAGATTTCATTACAAAGTAAGTTAATCTAGAATCAGGGTATCTTTTTTTAGACATAGTTTGTCCCTGGTGAGGAGGAAAGGCTCCTGAATTGTGGCAAGTTCTCAGCTCTTTAAAACACCAGCTTAGCTTGTTAAGTTTCCAAGTTGACACACTAGCACAGAAAGGCCTGACACAGGAATAAAAGGATAAATTCAAAAGTTGTTGCAAGGGCTTCTATTTCACTGCCAACTTCTATACTTGTCCATGTGTGAGTTGAGCAAGAATTCAAGCAGGCCTTGAATATAATACAATATTGGGTTTTGTCATGAAGAGCTGATGACTGGAAAAAGAGAGATTCCTTGTCATTTTTACTGTATTGAAGTACTCGTGCAACAGTGATGCCACTATAAAAATCTTCATATGGAATTCTGATAAAATCAAGGTCTTTAATCAAGACAATCAAGTCTTCTGAAGATCTGGCTATCAAAAATATTGTATTGCTGATTAAAGCATCTTGGTATTTTAGAAGTAATTGCAAAAATTACTAGATACTTCTCCGTTTGTTTTCAGTTAGGATATCTTTTTATATGTGTTTCGCACTATAAAACAAATATAGTGTGAAATATTGTAATAATTGAAAGGCTTGAATAATAAGTACTTTAAACTCACATGGGAATAAAACTGAGATAACTAGATAAACTGAGCATAGTGTTCTAACTGTAAGTTGTTCATCGTTACTGGTATACAAGAAGAAACTGAAAATGAAACTGAAGTTGTTGTGCCACTTTGCAAAAACTACCTTGCCCTATTCTTGCATTGGATTCAAATGTATTTTATGTTATGTCTTTGAAACACTGGAATAAAATTCACTTCACACTCTGAAGAGCACAGTTAATGACAACATAACGTTCCTTTCTGCCTTGATGCACATCAAAATGTGCTGACCTTTTGTAAAGAATAACTTGAGAGAGCATTTTTCCTCAGGAAATACTTTTTAACTTAATATGTAAAATATCACACCATGAGCTCTGTTTAAAGCTTTGGTAGCATGGTATGACTGTCACTGGAAACAATTCAGGAAATTCAACTCAACAAAAAAATATATGTATTCCATGGCATGTAAATGGACACATTTTAATTTTCACTTAAAGGGAGGTTTACCTGAAAATAGCCCTATCACGAAAATATGCAGTATCTTGGGCTAAAGTGGATACGTTGGATTCTGTTGAAATGATATTTTCAAAAATCTTCTAAATAGTTTTATTTATATAGTATGTGCTAATAACTGAGTTATAACCAGTCAAATAGAATATTTTATCGAGCTGGTGTTTCTTTTCCAAGGGTCAGGAAAGAGTTTTGATGGTGTCTTCTGCTCTGTTTTATCCTTCAACAATTGGTTAATTATATTTTGCCCATAAAGTAGTAGAAATTAATGGTGGAAACGGGATGCTGAATTAAATGAATCACTGTCTAATGCTATGAAATATAAAAATTCTTATGTAAAGTTGTTGAAATGAATGGTATTTAATATGTTCATATGTTTGAAGTAATACAGTAGCTTTACTCTTCACTAGGTAATTTATTTTTGAAGATGACTTCTTTTGGCCATCCTGACTTAACAATTTTGAAGTAATGAAAGTGTTTGATGTACTGTTTTTTATTTAGTTACTTAAGCAAAGAATGGTACTTGGGGAAAGAAACCAGCGAGGATATTCTTTTGGACCAAGGACTTTGATGCAGTGCTTTTAAGTAACGTTATAGACTGTACTGCATCAGCCCATACATCATGATGCATCATGATGCGTGTTTCATGCTAATGTTTCAAGTGAGTTTGTATAACATTTTCAAACAATGCTGCACACCTAAAAGTCTGGGCTTTGCACAGACTGGAATTGCTTTTATACTGGTTTTCAGAAGAGATGAGAGGGGATGATAAATCCTCCTCTATCTCTTCCCCCCCCCCCCTTTTTTTTTCTTTTCTAGTTTTTTCTTCCCATTAAAAATGTGAGTTGAGAGAAAGAGATTTGGCTATTTGTTACTGTTAGTGAATTGGATTAATTTGGGAGTAACAGTCTATAATTTGGATTAGTAATTCAAGAAGGCTTCTCATACATTCTAGCTTTTGGCCATACAATAATTACTGTTTTGGGCAAGCAGCTGTGGTTTCTGTTGCCGGTAGAATAAAGACACTAGGGGTGGGCAAATAGGCTTGTGTTAGAAATGGGCTGGAGTGTCTGTGCTTTGATTTTGGCAAAGCCATAATACCTTGAACTTTTGCCTTTCTAAGGATGAAGACAAAATTTAGAAAGCATCTACTACTCTCTACATAGCACACCCTGTAGAAATACAGGATAAAATTGTGATCATTTGTATTTTCTGATCTTTAAACTTTTCTTCTTATACAGGGTACATACAGTACAGTTTTTCAGTCTCTAGTCTTTATGTAGTGATGTAGTTCTCTAGTGCTCCTACTATACATGTAGTATGCTGTTAGTTACATTCCAGGACTACTTAATTCTTTGACCATTGCTAAAGCATAAACTAGGGTAATTAAGGTGTGTATTCCCTTAAAGACACCCCAAGGTGATTATGGATAAAGTTAGTAATACGATTTTTTGATTTGGTTTCAACTCAGGGTCTTCCAAAATTATTTTCATGTTCGAAACTTAAATATGTTAGCTCTTTATTTGAACTCAAACAGGGGTTTGGATTGATTTATTTAGTTAAGTTTCATAACCCGTCCTATCCAAAATGGATATGAAGATACTTTACAAAACTTGTTCTTTAGGGTTTTCATTCTTTTTGTTCTGTCAGAAGCCACCAGGCTTTGGTTAGTGAAGGAAAAGCAGGATTAATTCTCTGATGGATTTTTTGGGTTAGGATAGAAATCAGAAAAGAGGGAAGAAACAAGATTTCTTGAATAGTTCTAAATGTTTCTGGTAGTTTAAGCTTTAGAGTAAGACTTGTTTTGCTGTCATTGTCATACTACAAGTCCTGTTACTTCGAGCAGCCACACTTTATAGAGTTACTGTTAAATGTGGACATGAATGTTACTCCTTAGCTTTCCTGTGAGCAATGTGAATTTGTTTTTTTTTCAAAAATCTTTCCAAAATTGTTCCTGTATATGTTTCCAGAAACGGTGAGCAGAAAATAAATGACGGTTTGGTGATGGACTATAATGTGAATGTGCATTTGGAATATTAATTATTTCCAAGTGGCAAAATGGCAAGTAGAAGTTAGAATTTCACCCGCATGAATTCTAGCATTTAAGCTACCTTATCGCAGAGCTAAATCATATAGTTTACAGATATCAGAATGTGTTCTGCCACCCCTCTGCCTCCAAGGATCTACAAGATTCTAGCGCATTCTACAGTTTTGCTATTATTTTGCTATTCCTTGCACTGTAAAGGCTGCTTTACTAACAGGAATCAATAGATATGGGTGTTAGAGTAAGAACTACAATCAACAAATTGCTGAAAGTTTAGAACTTGGAAAATTTTGGCTTCATCTCTAGGGATTCAAGTGCTATTGCCCTATTCTCTGGGTAAGGAAAATTGTGACTGAGGAAGTGTGCAGACTCCTAATTTCTGTTAAATTCCACTGGGTTTAGTCCTGATAAGAGGACCATATATTATTTCTTCCATTTGTTTTTGAAAGGAAGAAAATACAACTGTAACTCAGACTGGAATCTCTCTGATACCTGGCAGATTTTGTAAAGAGACTAAAGGTTTGCTCTTCCATATTTCACTCTGGTAGCTTCTTGTCACTTCTTTGAGTCATCTTAAGTTCCTATACTGAAACTGAGAATACCAAGCTAGATTAATTGTTAAAATATGAGGTATGTTATTCCTGGACCTTTTTTTTTTTAAAAAAAAAAACTAATAAAACCCACTGAATACCTAAAGTCAGTATAATTTTCAGAAGTAATTCTGGTTTTATAGGAATTAAATATAATGTGTTAATTTGGCATTCTTTTCTTCCCCTAATAATGTTCTCAGTGCTACTTTTTATTATCATGTTCTATTATAAGTCAAAACAGCTATAGATTAAAGTCCAAGGCTTAAACCTTGACCAGCTTTCAGCTTTGATTAGCTAAGAAGATTTGCCAAGTTAAAAATGAGTTATAACTGAACCCAACATAGTAAAATAATGTCAGATGTCAGTGTAGACATTAATTCTTGTTTTTCTCAGTTAATGGGGGTTTAGCCACTTTAGTAATGGCTAAAATAGAGTATGACATATGGGGTAGAAGGAAATGTTAGAAGATCATGTATATCTATGTTTTTCTTATCACTTGGAACTGTGTTTTGTTTTTTTTTTTTTTTCTTTACAGGAGTCAGAGGAAAGAAGTTACTATTGTCATTTATTATACCTAAATATACTTCAGTTATTTAGTACATATCCTTAGTAAATTATGGAGTTTTTTTATTAGTGAAAGGGCATAGTTCAATTGATGATGTACTTGTTATCGTAACTGTGGTTATACAGCTGCTATTGTGGCTGCGGTTTGTCCTTATATTCATGCATGGCTTTTTACTTGAATTTTAAGCAAGCTGCTTTAAGTAGTTGTTTATCTGAAGTACTGCAATTCTTTAAACTGTTCCTTCCTACAATGACTTTCGTAAGAGATTTGAAAAGAGTTTTGAAAGCTGAGGAAATTACAAATGGGAAAAGAAGATCTAGTAACTGCCTGAAAAGATGACTGTTTATTTGGCGCTACTGAAGATCTAAAAGGCGGCCTCACTTTTGCTTAAATGCAGAAGGCTTGTGAAGAGTGTTGTGCTGAGGAAGGAGAGGAAGAATTGAAAAACAAAAAAAGGGGTGGGGGAAAAAGCCAGGAAGCAATAACGACTAGTTGAGAAATGTAAAGAAATTCTGAAAGTCTGAACCCACCACTTCCTTTGTGACACTAGCAAGCATAGACTCAGGCAACAAATATAATAGGGGTGGAGGAACAGATCTACAGACTGATGCCTCTTGACATCACAGTTCTGAAACTGGCTGTTGGGTACAGGGTGACCCTTGCCACCCTGTGTCAAGGAACTTCATTGCACACTATATGAAAGAAGAAATTAATTACCAGTAGCACCCGTATTGAAATCCTACCCCGTGAACTTCATGCAATAAAACCCATAGGCTACATGCTTCTGTAAACTTACTTGAAATGATTCAGTGGGCTCTTAAAAGAAGACTGCTTCAAGAATGCCAGCTTGATATTAGATCAGTGGCCACAGATCTGTGGAACATCAGCCCACTAGCATAACTGTGTAATTAATTAAGGAAGAAAGTAGTGTTTCAGGAGTGATAAGTGGTTGCCCAGAGTAGCAATTAGTCAAAAGACTTTTAATGTCATTGTACTGAAGGAAGTACATAAGTAAAAGTTAGAGATGCCTATCATCAAGTAGCTAAATGTATATTTTATTTTATAAACTTAGTTAATTGGTAAATTATTGGTTTAATTAGTAATTTGAATAGTTGGTTATCTTAAAATTTGCAAACACTTTGAATGAATGTCATGCATCTCTGCTGTATTTACCCCATCAAGAAACCTTAAATGGTACTTGCAATCAAAGAAAGTGACCTCATTTTTTAACTCCATGGTTTTCTTTCTTTTATTTATTTATTTTTTTTTTTTTTAACAATCTTGTAAAGACATTGTTTTTTGTCATCTTTATGTTCGTATTTGATTTTATAGTCAGCTGGAGCCAGGCATATGTAGGATACATGCAGTGAATGTAGTAATATTCTAGGCAACAACTGCATGTTAGATATGAAATAAAAGGAAATTGTCAAGTTTGGCTTTTATTTTTTAAATTGTCTTACTTCAGATGATTTATTAAATACAGTTTTCAATGATAAGCAAAGTATGTAGGCATAATTTAAAGGTCAAGATACATTTTTCTAGTGATGCCAGTTCTTTGACACTTTCTCTGTTCGTAGTTCAGAAGAGTGGACCTTCTGTTTTATAGAAGTGCCTTGTCTAGCAGTGCTGAAAATAATGATCTGTTCTGAGCATAAAAGTTTTCTCATGAGAACGAAAATGTTCTACACTTTAAAATAAATTAGAGATCATATCTTAAAACCATAAGGTTCTGAAAATCATCAGATTCCTCTTAAAAGGGGAAATCTCATTTTTTGTAATGACTTATTGCTACCTCAGGATATTATGTGGCACGCCTCATCATCTTTTAAGTGACTTGGAAAGATTTGTGCCTTGGCAGAAATAATGTATGCTGAATTTTAAAGGACCTTTTGACTGGCTGATCTGCTGAATCTCTGTACAGAAAATAAAGATTTTTGTCTGAAGATTTTTTAGTGGCACAACATACAAGCTGTCTCTGATGTACTATGCCACATAGTAGGGGGCTTTTCTCTTATTCCTTTCTTGGGCATTTAGAATAGTCAAATACAGGGTTGATTCATTGGTACTATTTACACTGTATTTGCAGTGTGTATGATAGAAGAGGGAGGCTTTTGTTTCCAAATGTGGTATTTTGTGTATTTTCTAAATAAAATAATAATAAGAAAATAAATGAGAATTTTAAAAACCTCTACAAGCCATCCAGTGACTAATAATTGTTTTCTTGAAAAATGAAATTTCCTTATGCCATTTAATAACAATTTAACAGTCACCAGCTAAGTTTGCATAGCAAAGTGCATAAAGTGACTCAATGTTTGGGTTAGGCAAGAAGCTACCTGAGAGAAAGCATTGCAACTTAATGACTATTCTGTTACTGTTTTCCCTAAGATCAGAATTATATTTATTTTTTTCCTATTATATGAAACAATTATTGCCACAATAGTTTAAGCAGGAAAAACCCACCATACCTCAGACTTACTATTTGACAGTGATGAGTGACAATTCTAGTTTATGCACAGTAGGATTTAGCATATAAAATTTCACATACAGAAGTTAAACTTATGGCAAACTAAATTCCCTGCAAACATCAGTAAATGTATTTTTACTCTGATTAAAATGTGGTAAGCACCATCTTTTACCTTTTAAATCTCTGAACTTGTGCAGAAAACCACTACCATACTATAGCATTATTGGAGAACACTGATTTTGGCATAACAGGCTGGGTTGTGGAAAATTTGGGAGTGTAGTTCAAAAATTATCAAGAGATTAAAAAAAAAAAAAAAGCAAAGTGCTTTTTGTTTGTTTTGTTTGGTGGTTTAGGTTTTGTTTTTCTTTAAGTATTCAACATTTATTAAGCGTGTGTGTTATGTTTGATAAAGTAAATATATCTCTAAAATAAGGATTGTTTGAAAGATGGATTTTTTTCTTTCTTTGTGTTTGGGCCAAAGGTCTGTTTTTTATAAAACGTGTCTGTTTTAACTTACATAGTAATTTCAACTACTTCACTATATTGATTACTAGTTAAAAATAGTTTGCTACATGCTGTATGAATAGTCCAATGAATATTTGGAAAGTGACATAAATATTTTATAATATTCGGGGAAAAGACTTGCATGTCACAAGTTAAGTAAATCCTACATGAAAATGCCATCATTGTTTAAGGAGCCTGAGTGTAATTCCTCAAACAGTAATTTGTTTTTTCACATATCTTGAATTTTTTTGTTTCTCTTTTTGCCTCCAGATGCTGGAAATTCTTCAGAGTTCAGTCAAGTGCATGTGAATGCATACACGTGTGCATGCACATGTGCTCACACACAGGGAGTTGCTAATTTTGTCATCTTTTCATCTTTTCGTTACTGTCTTGGTACTTTGACTTTCCACACTTTGACTTCCACTGCTTCACATTTAAGTGTGAACTTCCTGGGGGAGCGTTCTTTTATGTTTTAAATTGCTCAGAATTTCCATCTGCTTTTACTTGAGTTGTGGTTGTGAAGATCATGCTTGGCCCATGGGATCTTGTACTGTGCCGAGAGGATGTGGAGTTTTGTCAGCCAGGGAAATATGTCTGACTTTTTTTTTTTTTCTCTTCAGCAGCTTTCATACACTTCTCTTCTTGTGTGGTCCCACTAAACTGAGTATATTTAACAGAAGTACTCTGCCTCTCTATCTTCTGTGTGCTGCTCTCTTTTAAGCAGACTGTGTATAAGAAATCTGAGATGCAAAAAATTTTAGTCCTGACTGAAAACAAGGTAGTGTTACATAGAAAGGTACTTTAATAGTGGCGCATTCCAATTTTATAACAGCATTCCACATTCTGGTTATACAAAAGTATTAGTAGATCTGCAGTTGCCAATAAACATCCCAGTTATATCTTTGTGGAGTATCTTGTGCTTTCTTATTACAGGCGCTGCTACAATCTACAGTTCAACAGCAAGAAGCAGCTATTGAAAAACAGTATATTCTAGCAATTGAAAAGCATTCCCACAAATGTGAAGAACTTCTTAATACTCAGGTATGGATGCACACATACAAAAATCTGTGATTTTCTTTTAGTTTCAACTCTTTTCTGTTTGAAAAAATATTAACATATATGATCACCAAAGAAAATAATCTTTCACCATGTGCCCTCAGCATAACAGTAAACACAAATATTTCAAAATGCAAAATAAATAATGACTCTTCATCTGTTGGGACCAAAGGTGGTTTTGAACATTTAAGCCTCCTTAGAAGCAATCAAGAAGAGCATAACACTGAGAAAAAGTCTCAGAGCAATGCTTACTCCCTTAACGGCTGCCATTTTATGTAGTATTGGAGAAAATATGCAATTATGTTTTAATTTTCATAGTTAAATGCAGGATTTGATTTAGTGGGATTTGAAAAATGTTTGGTCCAAATTTTTTGATGATTCTTAGGTGTTAGACACAAACATCTGTGGCCCAGTCCTATTTTTATATCATAGAAATTTTATATAAAAATAAAAAAACTATGAGGAATTGCATAATATTCAGAAATACATACACATGAATAGGCCTATATTGGCTCATTTAGCATAATTTGAGTCAAAGCACACTCTATAGCAAGTATTTGGAATTGCATCAATTACTGGCATGTATCTGAACAGTGTAAACCTGGCTTGTTAATGAATATATCTTGGTTTAAGTACAGTTCTTGAATCAAAATAATAAACAATAGTATATAAATTTTTAAAAAGCTAATTTGCTAATAGCATCCTGTTGTGTACACTCACTGCAATCAACAGTATTAACAGTTACCTTTTAAGTACTGTTAGCAACAATTCTACTAAAAATACAAAGGATTGTAGTTTGTTTATTTAATTTTCTTGGGGCATATTATCCCTAAATACATCAAAAGTCAACACCATTTCCAGCAGTGTGTTTTATGACCATTTCACTGTTATGACCATATCAATTAACACTTAGTGCAAACATATATTAAATATATAAGCATCTGTATAAACAGTATGAAGGAAAGATGTAATAGTTTGGAGAAATCAATTCCACCATGAATGAAAACTACAGTTATTTAATGCTTACCATAAAGCTCTGCCCAGAAAGCAAGTAAGAATGAATTTTAAGACGATATTTCGTGTTTCTGAAATCAACGTAGTATTTACTGACTTGATATCATTTTCTGAGTGTTAAAAGGAGTAAATCTCATAAAATATGGAAGCATTCTAGGATGATGTTCTGAGGGTGTGCTTAGAGACTGAGCAAAAAAATTGCTCCCACATTCTGTTACGTTTGGATTGCAAACCCGAAGTTCATGACAGAAATGTGAAAAGCATGTTTAAGAGGTTCAGATTTACCTGGGGAAAACCCGACAATGCAAGGTACTACCTATTCTTGGTTGTAGGACAGGGGAGTACAGGGGAATTACATCATAATTCAACAGCTTCTTTTGAATTCCAGAAAAGATTTGCATTTTGTTCACAAACTTCCAAGGAATTTCTCATTTATTTCAATCAAGGTTTATCATCTTGATTTTAATGCAAAACTGGGATTTTGAAGCTTAATCAGGTAGAAAAATGTGAGTGCTTATGGTAGAACTACCAGGTTTAATAAAATAGGATTTATACTGGCAAATTTTGTTCACTCATAAATCTTTGTTGGAAGAGATCTGAGAAACGTGTAGTATGTTTTTACTTCGTTTGAATATATATCTATTAAATGCATGCTTTGGTGTTTAACATCCATTCTCATTCAAATTATTTTGTTCTGTGCTAACAAGGTTGCTGAGATGATTACTAAAGACTATAAGCCAAATTGATGAATATTCTATGTTAAAGGACTGTACATCATGCATATTCACCTTTACATGGAGAGTTATAAGTATCTACATAACTGTAAAGACTTTTTTTTGGCCTAGCAGTAATCGCACAGTGCAAGTATGTTCTATACGCAAACATAGCTGCTTTTTGTTTTGGTTTGGTTTGTTGTTTTTTTTGGGGTTTTTTCTGTTTTGTGTTTTGTTCCCTTCTAATACTCCTGCCTTACAAGCAGTATTTCGTTTTCAAACTTTTAAGGTCGTGTTCCGCTGTTTTATTTTCAGTTCCACAAAATTCAGATTATCTCATGTTAACAACTCCTTTCTCATGCTTTCTCCTAATCCAGTTTCCTCTCTAAATCCCCATACTCCTTCCTCCCAGAAGTGCCTCTTTGAGAAGGAGGAAGAGCTGGTTTTCTCTGCTTGTCTTTAACCTATCAGAGTTTAGTTAAGTTTCTGATTTTGAAGCTGTATTTTATCAGGGTGCCTGTGATGGAGATGCATGTTGAAAGTCTGTCTAGAAAGTTACTGTGGTGCTGATGCAGTCACTGAGCAAGGCTGTATCTTCCAGGATAGGGAAGGATGTAAAAAGCCTAGTTCTGTGATTCTACCTTATTCCTGCTAGAAAAATTTCTGCAGTTCATCTTCAATCGTTACGTGTGAGTTTTTGCATCATACTTGACTAGCTTATAGGTAACATCGTCATCTGCTGGAGGGAACCATTGTCCTACCAACACAAACTGTCTTCAGTTGTATGTCTTATTTCAGGTCTGTAAGCTACCTTTTCACTGTTCTCTTCTACTAGATCTAACTCCTTAAGTCTGTGCTAAAATTGCAGACATTTCTCCAAAAGAAAATTCTGACCCATTTTCTATTCTAGCTCTTCTGACATATGCCTTCCCACCAATCCTAAATTAAGAAGTTTGTGGTCTATTTTCTAGTTTAGGTTCTTCTGCTTGAAGTTCAGTGTACTGTCAGACACACTATACTGAACTGCCTCAGTGATGTTTTCCTCTGTATCTATCAGATATCACTATCCACTGCTTTTGAAGGAAATACAAGAGATGAGCTGGTGTTATTAGATACTGCAGATGCCAGATATTTCTTCATCTATCCTTTTCTTAGTCCATTAATGTCGCTTGTCTTGAGTATCAGATCTCAAATGTCCCCTAGGCTTGGAGCTCATGGGTCTTCTTTCCCCTTTCCTGGAATGTGTTGAAAGGACTAGTTCCCTCAAAGAAATAGATGATCACTGTAATGTATGCTTCCTGGGGAGCAATCTCTAAGGTTGCTTTTTTCTTTTTTTTTTTTTTTTTTTTCTTTTTTTTTTTTTTTTTTTTTTTTTTAATGCAAGGAAATGCACTCTTATATCGACACTTCAGAAAGGAAATTCCCCTGGGATGTTCAGGGGCACCAAGTTCATGGTGTCATCGCTGAAATGCTGTAGCTAAGCTATTGCCTGGGCTGGATGCAGCTAGGAGAGGCATGTGGCCATAATCTTCTGTTCTGTACTTCAGTATGTGTACTAGAGTGTCTTTTAGCTTTCCCTGTTTTCCAGCGCTGGGTTAGAAATAGTGTGTTCAAAGTAGGTTTTTCTTCTGAATGTAGAGAAGATGTAGAGACTGAGTAACTTTTAGCAGCCTGAACCAGAAGACAGCATAAAAAGATGGAGTAAGTAAGCATCTATTCTTTAAAAGTATTAACTATGTAGGACTAGCATATTCTAAGGAATTTTCCCATTAAGGTTGCTCTCATAAGCGTGATAGGATGGTGTAAAAAGAATGACATGTTTTCACTGGAAGCCCTAGAAATAATGTGCCATAATTTTTTCTTGCTACTCTATCAAAGCAGATAGCGTTAAAAATGTAAACAATATTGTGGTTGATTTTTATATTCTTTTTCAAACAGACAATAATCTGTGTATTAAGGTGAAATTAAATCTTCAATACTTGCAGCAAATCACTTCTTACTTATTAGAAATCATTTTCCTTCTATTTATGTATCTCTCTTCTTGATGGTCTCCTTCCTTACTGTCTTCTAAACAGTTTGAAACAGGCATTCTTGAATGGGAAGGGACTAAAGTGCATGTGAAGTGAGAATCAGATCACACATTTCAATGTTTAACAATATTCCTATTTTAATCTGTCATCCTGAGGAAAAAGTAGGAGATACAAGTGGACATTCTGTGTAGTATTTTCATGCTTGGATGTCGTTAGAGGGGCTGTATTTTATATGGTATTTAATTATGTTAGTCTGCACGTTTTCCATTTTGTTTATATATTTTGTATACATTTTTTGTGTATAAAGAGGAATAAAGAAAGACAAGAAATAGAAGTATTTAATTCTGTAGTTCAGTTGCATATTCCTTTCTGGGCTGAACTTCTTTTCTTCTACTCAATAAACACTTAAGGATATGTCTTAAGAATGAGTGGCCTGCAGTTTTACTTTGCATAGAATACATTATGCTGAAATTGTTTCCATAGTTTAAGAAGCCAACGGAGCTTCTGGTTTAATTGCTGAGACAGAACAGTACTTGAAGTGTCACATACAAAGGAAAGAACGCAGTTAAATGCTTTGTCTGCCCTTTTGTGTGTTGATATTTTTCATGATGATTTTTTGTGGTGCGATGAAACAGATCTACAGATTTGTAGATGGAACATTTGAAATAAGTAGAGGAAAGCCCTATGTCCTTAATTCTTTTTCTACTTATCATGATGTTGGTTGTCATTTGTATGATAAATAGCAGTTTGATATCTGTTGAATGATGCATGAAATCTTTTACCCCTTTTTGAAACACACAGGGAAGTGCTGGTTTAGCTTCAGTTTTGAAACAGTGTGCTGAAAGAACAGTCAGACTAGAAGTTCCATTTGCTAGGCCTCAGTTTTTTGAAGTGTGTGATGCTTCCAAGAACAGCTTGTGAACAAGCAGAAGGCTGGTGTGACAACAGAAATGAGCTGCAGGAATGTGATAAGATAACTTACTTTCTCCGGTATTTGGATGATGCATTTTGATGTGTTTTGTAAAGCCTTCTGTAAAGAGTACCAGTAAGTCCCTTGACAAATCCTAAATGTCAGATGTAAAAAGTACTTGTTTTGCATAGCAAGCGATTGTTTGTATGCCAAAGAAAATGTTTATTTCATTCAGTTCCATTGTCAGGAAGTATCATTTTCTATGATTTCAAATCTTGTCTTTGTGTTTACTCATACTATGCAGCATGTTTGTATAATAATGCTTCTTTTATGAACTTTGATTATTTATGATTCCCCCTTTTGTAAGAGGAATAGAGGTTCAATATTCTTCCCTTTGTAATTGTGAAATCTGTTTAATGCCTAATCTTGAAGGGAATATATGCAGACTAGACTAAGGAAATCTTGTGTATTTGCATTTTTAGGAGGCATTAGCCATTTTTTCCAGTGAGACTGGTATGTACTTGAATAATCTGAAGACTTGCAGACCAAGAAAATGAAGACTGCAGTGGACATGATCTTTCTGGTTCATTAATTGCAAATATGATAGATTTTTCATTCTTGAGAGTGCCCCTTTGGGCAGGTCCTCTCACTTCTCATAAATCTTGCTGGTTGCTGCTGTGGGAGTAGTTTATTCATTCTCTCTAGAACAAAGTACTTGCTATCAGTCATTCCCATCAGGTTTTTATCTAATTCACTTTGCAGCTAACCTCTCATCCTTATCTAGATGTGTCTTTTCAGGTCTGGCACTCTTCTGCCAAGAGTGATGTTAAACTTTCTGAGAACTTCTTTATTCTCCTGAATATCTAAAGGAGAAAAAAAGTATTTATTAGAATCCTGTTTATTCCTAAATTTGTAATAATATCTCCTCGATTTCCACATACATAGAGCAAATTATAGTGAAAAGATCAAGAATCAACTCTTTCTATGCTAGAAGACTTTTTTAGTTGTTGTTTCCTTAAATCCTGAAAACGTTTGATTTATCCTCACTCTGTGTTTTGGTTTTATACATGTGGACTTTGCATCCAGTCTTCACCTACCAAAGTAAAAGTTGCATTGCTAAGATCCAAAAAGGCTTTGAAAATGTAAATCCTTGCCCCATAGTCTTCTCATTTCATTTGAATCTGCCTACTCTTGCAGGCTAGTTAGAGGATGATTTTGCGGTCCCTTTGCACTGTTAGTTCAGTTAGGATACTTTCAGAGTACCAAGCAGAAATCTTATTTGAAAATTGCATTTGCCTTCCTTTGTCAAGTTCTACTTGAAAGTAGCTCTTTGGTGTGATTTTTGCCTTCTGCTTTTTGCTTGTATTACAAGTTTCCTTAAAATCATCATTGCTTGTTACAAATTTATATCAACACTTGTCAGTGCTGGACCACAAAATAATATGGTATGATTTTTCTCCTCAGTTACTTTTTTGTTGAAGTTTTTTTTTTTTTTCCTCCATTTTGCCATCTTCAATTACTGCAGATTTTGCTATTTATATTGATCATAACTTTTTTGATAATTTATTTTTCCTGGTAGATGGGGCTATTCTGTGAGAACTCATATAGGCTGTCAAATTGATTAGATCATAAAGCCAGAAGGGCTAATTAATATTTTCTTTTTTCTCTCAGATTTGTACCAGAGTTCCTTATCTCTGAATCCTTAGGATCTTGATGTATGTAGATTTATTAATAGTCTCATTACTATGTGTGCTTTCTATTTTCATTAGTAGATGACTTTGTGTAGCTTCTTACTTTTTTTAGGAGAACAATGAAGCATATATGCAGCAAAATGTTTTAAACTTAATTTAGCTTCTGATGTGCCTTAAATTATGCAGTTTGCATACTGTCTGTATACTGCTGAGGGGAACCCTGAGTATGAGAATAAGCTTATTTATTAACCCTGTTATATTTTTTCTTTATTTTTAATTGTTTTCACTTTTCTGTTTAAGTAATGTTTGACTTATTCCTGAGCTTTCTCTTAGAAAAGTTTTGCTTCTTTGTCAGCCACTTGGACCTCAAACTGGCAAAAAGATACAGTCCAACCATGCAGTAATAAGTTATAATTTGAGGAAGTGGAAATATGTAACAGATGTTGGAATTCTTCAGACAGATTTTCCACCTTGCGCTGCCAAACACTCAGATGCCACAGATAGTGAGGACAGTGTAGGAAACCAGTTATGATTACCAGATCTTGTCATTTGACTTAGGCATAGTTTAGCAGTGGTGAAGAAAACGTGCAGTGTTAAATGCTATTATGCTGTTAAATATAGCTATCCTTTTACAGGAGCAGAAAACTATTAGCAGTGTTTTGACAAACTTGCCTTTTTCCTCAGAATAATATTTTAAATAGGATGTATAAATGGACATATTTTGATAACATTACAAAATCATGATTCTTTGTGTATTTTTGTTATGTCATCTCCTTGTCGTATAGAGATAATGTTTCCCACGACCTGTGTTATTCCGTTCTACTGTTAGAGTCCTTCATGAGAAACAGAAATAAAAGTAGAACTGTGTGGGTTAAGAAAGTTTCTTGTAAAACAGGTGAACAATTTTGAACTGGTGAATTCTTACAAAGCCTCATCAGTGGTAAATAATTATTCGTACTGATCAATGAAGTACTTAAACATTTGCTAAATGTTTCTGAAGATAATTTTTCCAAATCTTGAGGGTCAGGGATTATTCTATATCCATATGTAATGAAAGTTCAAAAAAAAGTATATATGGGAGACATAAAGTCTTATTATTCCCGGTTTGGTTTTGGTTTGTTTTTTTGTTTTGGTTTTTTTTTTTTTTTTTTTTTGTTAAACTAGAAATTAATTTCATTAGATTTTAAAATTCAGTAGATTTTTGTTACAAGAAAAACTGGTCATTCACAGAGGATGAAGTAGACATACTTATGTCTTAATATACTGTTTTTCAGAACGATGTCATTAAAAGAAGGTTCCACTGTCATTTCATTAGTGTGTGAAAACTTTTCCTCAGATGGAAGATCAGTGAAAGTGTGAAATATCATTATTTTGTTGCAGTGAAGCAACACATAATGCAAGCTTATTTTTCTGTTAAGTATTCAGATATTCATATTAACTTTGTTCTGCGATGTTGTTTGCTGTTTTGTTTTTGAATGGTTATCTGACTACTTGTCCGTAAGCTGTGAGTAGATAAAAAAATTAATTTATCCATGCTGAATTTGGTTATCATTATAGCAAAAGATTTGCATCCTCATTTGTGGATGAAATCCTGGAGTAGATTCCCTTTAAATGAAACAATACAGGGCCCAGGAAGAAACCAAAATTTTAGAAAACTTTTCACCCTATTTTCCATGTTTCTTTATATTTGCAGTTTAGGATTAGTAGGAATATGTGAGGAATTATAACTGTATTAAATTAGAATTGGTTGTTAATAGCTTTAATGCAGTGTTTTAGCTGTAAACCAGCTCATATCCTGCATTATTTTATTCACTCCATGAATAATTATTGTAATATATATTATGTAATCCTTCAAAGGAGGATTACCTGAAAGAAAAATGTCGTGATTCCTCAGAAGTAAATTTATTATATAAAAATAACAGAAAAGACTGGCCAGTTGCTATTGTGATTAAATCTGTTTACAATGTCTTCTGTGACTCACATTCCAGGAAAAAAAGAAAGATTTTTTTTTATTTCTTTTTTACAGGAATCAAGAAAAACCACAGGACCTCTGTATTTATATTTGAATCTGCATCAAACGATTTTCATTTGGAACCATTGCCTAGAGAACTTCTTGCAGGGAGGAAAACATTATAACCTATTTTTGAATGCCTTTTGTTTTAAGTTGATTTTCAGAAGACTCTTCTTGACCCTCTTTTGCTACTTTCCAGAGTAGGGTAGAAAGACTAGTAGTTCTCTCCACTCTGGAATACCACTTTTCTAAAAATGTTTGGTTTTCCCTTTCCATAAAAAACTCTTGTGTCTCATTGGGCCATCAGTTTTCTCTTCAGAATTCTTACACATCAGAATTCTGCACTCAACCCTATATTCTCTGTCTAAGGAATAAGAGGAAGCAAGGTTTAAGCAAAGTGATGCATGAAAGACCTGTACTATTTATTGTACCTAAGCCAAAAGTTTTTAGATCTGAGTATCTCTGCATAGTCTTCTACTGTCTGCTGTGCCTTAGGGATAAAATGCATAATGTGAATTTGCAACCTAGCAAACTTATACTGCCTGAAAACTTCCTTGTTGCACTGAAGTGGAATTTTCACTAATACTTATTTTGATCTCATACTGATTCATCCACCATATTTCCAGTTCAGAATATTAATTTTTTTCTTTAATATCATCTGTAGGAATAACTTTGCATCAATTTTCATTTTTGCACTTTTAGCCCAGAGAGTCAGCGTGCTATAATTGTTTAATAACAGAGGATAAGTGGATTCAAAGCCCCAGTATGTTAAGAACTTTCTTACCTGTTTTCTGGTTCTTGGATTGTTGCTAAATAAAGGAAACTCTCACTTCAACTTTTCAACTTTCATTTAAAAACTTCATAGACACTGTCTTATAGTCTACATGGGTTAGATGTTTTTTTTTCCCAAATGTAGGGCTCCATAAGTAGGTCTTCATCGTAACTTTCACAGGAAAACTAAAATACACTTGATTATTTTTCATAGGACTGTTAGGTCTGATGAGCTCATTAGCCTACTTACAGAAGAAGGCTGATCTCTCTTTTAAAGCATGGGCAATATCATCTTGACAGGTACGATTACCAGACTTCCAGCTTTGATGCCCAGATAGGGCTAAGAGAAAGTGGCCTCTACAACGAATGGGAATCATAATTTGGTGTATAGGTAGCTCAAAGTGGTGCCTTCAGTCTCAGTGTTCTTCCTTTATTCCTTCAATACTATCTAAAGAGAGAGAAACACGTTCATAACTCTTACTTGTGGAAACTGGAAATGCTGAAAGAGGCTCGTTCAACTCATGCTTTCTATAGCTTTTATTCCTATTGAGAAGGAGATAGCGTATGAGTTAAGTTTACCTAGCTGTAGGCATTTATCTCAGCACATATGATCTTTTAATTCAGCAGTTGTCTGCATTGTTAATAGACTTTTACTATAGGTGAACAAAAATCTATAAGCCAATTAAATGAACCTAAATAATCCTGCTTTTTCCTGTTGGGTAAAAATTCCAAGTGCTCTTGAAAGCTCTCAAATGTGTGGGTGCTAAAGTGAAACTATCACCTTTCATACGCTTTTAAACTTAACTCCCTTTATTGAATTAATCTGAAAGACCAACTACAGAAGTAATGACTGTATGTAAAGTTCATCTTGGCTGGTTAGTACTAGAGTCCAAAGTCATTCTGCATACATCTGGAAAATTAATGTACCTCATTCTTCTATATAATAGCTTTTACTTAGAAGGTATATGGATTATTTTTGAGTCTGAAGTATAAAACTAGTTGCCCTAATTTAAAGACTAGTTCCAGAGGACTTACAGTAGCTTGCTGTGCAGAGACGTTTAAACTGACAGCTTGGAATTCTAGTCATACAGTCCTTAATCATTTCCTTTGCACTGTTGCTTTTTTTCAAAGTCTGCTTCCTTGATTGCTGTCAGAAGAGGGAATGCAGAGAAACCTTTACTATCCATAACAACCCACAACTGGAATTTCTGCTCAAGTGTTACGCATAATGTAGATATCCAAATGTGCCTTTGGAAGATTTGTGTTTCTGTAAAAAGGAATTCAGATGACAAGGTGGTGCGTTCTGTTCCATAAAATGAATTCATAATACCACCGAGCTCGCTTTACATGACTTTAATAAGCACAGCTTTTAAGGAGGTTCCATGGCTCTGTATGAGGGCTAATACTACCATGGGGCACAGTACATTGGAGAAACTAAAAGTTCATGTTGAATAATTCAATTGCTTATTAATTACATGCAGAATGGAAGTTCTTTTTTTTTTTTGTGGCTATGCTAGCTGTGCAATCTGGGCTGTCTGGAAGCAAGAGCTGTTTTGGGGAGAAGCAGTTCATATAATTGCCTTTGTCTTTTTCCAGTTACTTATTTCTAAATTATGTAATTTAGCAGCTTAAGGTACATTCTCTCTCTGAAAAAGAAAACTTGGCCAAATATAAATTCTGAAGCCGAATAAACAGTTCCTAAAGGTATTCCTCTAGGGCTAGTACAAAGCAACTTGTTGTAGTGGGTTGTATGGACAGCTGTTGCAACATTTGTGATGATACATGGACTTCTGGAAATCCAGATATGAAGGTAACCATTTATGGAAGGATTATTCCACATGAATAAACATTTACATTATAATAGGAAAGGGCATGCCAAGCTATTCACAGGAGGCTTACAATCTTGAATTTATAAATGTTATGTTTCCATGAGAAATGGGGATGCTATATAATGTAAAAGAAGATGCATTGAAATATGCCAGAAGTCATTAGCTTTCATTTTGAAAGCATTCTAAATGTGCTCACAAATAGTTACATATAATATCTTGACAAATAGGAACTAGTGTGTTTTTATACCCAGATACAATTCTTAATACAGTTCTTACCAAACTTCTGTGGATTTCATAAAGCTCAAAATATAATTCCACATAGATTTTTCTAATCTACCAAGGAAATGGGAGACTCTAAACTTAATCAAAGTAATCATCCTTCAAATAGCAGTCAAAGCAGACTTCATTTTTTTGTGGTAATTACAAGTATACTGTGTTCTGAATATTTTCGTTTCTGCTTCCAGAAGCAGCACACTGATTTATCTCATACTACTGTCTGTATTTCCATCTGTTAAGAATGTGTGAAACTGGTGTCCAAGTGCAGTTGAACTCCCTATTATAATAGCAATCAACTAGAGTAACGTTTTCTTGTTTTGTACAAGGAGTTGATCTCTGGATTTAGTTGTGCACTCTTTTTTGCAGTGAAGGAGGTACAAAACTACTACATAGTGTGGTTAGGGTCATGAAGAAGACTATAGTCATGAAATTATTTCATCTGCAGGGAGACTAGATGTTAGTTGTTTTCACTGGTCATGCATACATGTTCTGTATTGGATTAATGCATGTCTGCGTTGTTTCAGGACTTCCAGGATGGCTTTGAATGTCATCTTATATATATGTAAAAGAAAATTTCTTCAACTGTCAGGAATTTTAAAAACTGAAACTTTTAGTCCCATAGAGAATGTTGTAAAATATATCTGGTAGCTGGCACATGGTGGCAACTTGAAACATACTTACACAGTCTTCACATCTAACCTAGAAATCTGAATCAAACTGGAATTAACTACCTGCAAGTCTTACACTAGAAATTCCAATCTTACTGAACAACTTAACTGCCAATCTGTTATAGGTGGTTAAAGATAGAGGTGATTCTCTTTAAAAAGCTCTCCTTAGAAAGTCCTTTGATGATTCTTGACTAAAGCAGATAAAGTTTCAGTCTTTTAATTGTCATTAGTAGACTGCAGATTTGTGGCATATGTCTGATAAAATATTTTCATATATCTGTCTTCTATTGTGTCATTCATTTAAATTAAAGTAAATAACAGATTTGTAGTCTGTGCAGTCAGCCAAGTGAGGAGTCATAGGGATAATTTAACAAAATCCATTTGTCGTTTTATCTTTGAGTTAATGGAGAAAAATAATTTCTCTAAGTGCCCTGATAGTTAAAGCTAATGTCTGAAAACACTGAGTCCACAAGAAAAGTTAGTTACACATCATTAAGTATAACCGTGATGTGAATTTCACCACTCCTTCCACAGGTGTTTTCCATTAGAATATGTCTGCTCCATTCAGACCTATTTTAAGTAAATTCACTAGGAAATGCCTCTTTACATGTTTATCCTGGAAGGGCAGATAGGTATTTTATTTTATAAAGCAGTCTAGAAGTTTTCTATTCTTCAAATGAAAAAATATTTTTCAGAACATACTATTGCAGTTTGGTAATGTATTTCTAGCTGCCATTAGAGACACTTATAATTAAAACATAATAAAATTCATGAAGCAGAAATGACTGTTTCTTAGAAATGCTGGTGAAAGGGGTATTTGCCTACATAAGTGTTTGTGTAAAAATTTTATGTTTGTTATATACACTTTAATTAATATAAAACTTTACTGTTAATCATTCTTGGTGATCTTCTGAAATATTATGTATTGATTATATACTTTAAACTTAGAATATATAATCTCTTAAATAACATGTAAAAAAATGTACCGACTTGCTAGCAATTATTTCATGACAAATACGCAATATCAATAATTTCCAGTAATAATTGCTAGTTTTGAAAAACAGTTTAGCTCTTACAGACAAAACCCACATCTTTCAAATGCTTTAATCGGCTCACTGAAAAAGTTACATGGGATGTAACTAAGAACAGCAACAGATTATATGTCTATGTATAGATTACATGGCAACTTCAGTATTCATTTTCTCTCTGAAAAACATATTTGGATTACAAGAAAATTAGAAAAAAGCATTCTGTTTTGCTCCCTTTTATTCGCATTCAAAATTCATAGTATCACAAAGAGTTGGAAAAATTCCATTTTAATTTTGCCCTCTATATGTATAACTGAGAGGTAGTAGAATCATAGAACAGTTCGGGTTGGAAAGGAACTTAAGGTCATCTAGTTCCAACCCCACTGCCATGAGCACGGACATCTCACACTAAACCATGTCAACCAAGGCTCTGTTCAATCTGACCTTGAACACCACCAGCAATGGAGCATTCACAGCTTCCCTGGGCAACCCATTCCAGTGCCTCACCACCCTTACAGCAAAGAATTTCTTCCTTATATCCAATCTAAACTTCCCCTGTTTAAGTTTGAACCCATTACCCCTCATCCTCTCACTACAGTCCCTAATGAACAGTCTACCCCCAGCACCCCTATAGGCCCCCTTCAGATACTGGAAGGCTGCTATGAGGTCTCCACACAGTCTTCTCCAGGCTGAATAGCCCCAACTTTCTCATTCTGTCTTCATACAGGAGGTGCTCCAGTCCCCTGATCATCCTTGTGGCCCTCCTCTGGAATTGTTCCAACAGTTCCATGTCCTTTTTATGTTGAGGTCACCAGAACTGCACACAATACTCCAAGTGAGGTCTCACGAGAGCAGAGTAGAGGGGCAGGATCACCTCATTCGACTGCTGGTCATGCCCTTTTTGATGCAGCCCAGGATACGGTTGGCTTTCTGGGCTGCAAGCGCACACTGCAGGCTCGTGCTCATTTTCTCATCGACCAACACCCCCAAGTCCTTCTCCACAGGGTTGCTCTGAATCTCTTCCCTCCCCAGCCTGTAGCTGTGCCTGGGATTGCTCTGACCCAGGTGTAGGACCTTGCCCTTGTCATGCTTAAACTTCATCAGGTTGGCATCAGCCCACCTCAGAAGCGTGTCAAGGTCCCTCTGGATGCCATTCCTTCCCTTCAGCATATCAACCGAACCACCTCGCTTGGTGTCATCGACAAACTTGCTGAGGGTGCACTCAATCCCACTGTTCATGTCACCGACAAAGATGTTGAACAAGACTTGTCCCAACACCGATCCCTGAGGGACACCACTCGTTATTGGTCTCCAGCTTGCCATTGAGCCGTTGAGCACAACTCTTTGTGTGCGGCCATCCAGCCAGTTCTTTATTCTCCAAGTGGTCCACCTACAAATTGATGTCTCTCCAACTTAGAGACAATGATGTCATGTGGGACAGTGTCAACCACTTAATTAATAATACAAACATAATTTAAATTCTGCAGCTTTTGAAATTGAATATTTGAAGTGTGTTGTTGCTCAAACCATCTTTATAAATTTTCCAAGTGTTGCTTTTATATGACATTGGATTTTTTCAACTTCTTTCCTAATAGTCTTCACACTGAGAAGAAATATTAGATAATCAGGGAGCTAAACATTTCTTATTGTAATATTTTTTTATGACATGAAATCAACTAAAGGAGTGCTGTGCATGCCATTTACTTATATTTTAAGTCATTTTTTAAATAGGGAACAAAGTGTCCTGTATGAGGGGTTTTTTGTCTGTTTTACTAGCAGACGTGGTTGCAATAATACTAATGCTTTCTCCCAGTAGCATCAGCGACTTCTCGACATTTTGGAAGCAGAGAAGGAAGTATTATCACAAAAGATAGAAGAAGCTTTGATGCAGCAGTCACAAAAACACAAGGTATTCTATTTGGGTTTTTTATTTACCTAAAAAAAAGGGGGGTCTGATCAGCACCAGGGAGTACATTGGGTATGTTCCTGTCACAGTTACTGATAGGAAGATGAAGCTTTCTCGAGCGCTTGAAGTGTTTCAGATTTCTTTTTCCTACTCCTCTATTGTGTACTGCAGTTTAATTTTTCATAACATTTACAGGAACTTCTTGACAAATGTTTGGATGAAGAAAGACAAAGAAGTAAGGAGGCTCTGGCAGCTGCTGCAAAGGTATCTTTTATTAAGTAATAGACATGCAATGTGGATTCCATGTGTGTCATAAATGCCAAGTTCAGCAACTCATTCGTTTTCATAGCTAAATTTGTCAAACTCTATGTTCTCATCTGTGTTTGAAAGAAGCTAGTTCTGTAAATCAGGAACGTATCTGCTGTATCCTGTGCCTCAGTACAGGCAGTCTGTGTAACGTCTATCTAAGATAGCCTCTGAATTAGTTTATAGAAGTCACAATATTGCAGATTTTTTTGTGTCACCTGTCTGTGTTTCTGGTCTTCCAGTTACCAACATCAGTACATCTTGATCTGAAGAGCTAGGTAGCAGGGTCAACTGGTGATCTTAATAAGACAGTTAGCATTGTGTCCTACTTAACTTTTGCTAACTGGTAATTTTCAATGAGGACAGAACTATCTTGTAAATCGTTTACAAATTTGGATATTTAAGAGTTTCTAAATTTATTTCAGCTAATGTTTGACTGGAAGTATTCACTTTTTTAAAGTATGATTTCTTCTGTCTGTATTATGATTGAATGCATTGGAGTTTGGACAGTAAGTGTGTAAATGTTAAGCTACCTGTCATTTCTAATACTGACATAGAATCCAGTACAAAAGTTCAGTTGCATGTAATGATCTGGGAAATCTAGGGAGATATGTTGCTTATCACAGTTGGTTAGGCTATATTATCATTTCCTGTACATCTTCATGTGTAGTATATGCATATTAGCTGACCACCTCTCTGAATAACATTCAGTAACACAAGGAACATCTGTTATATGGTTAATATCTACGGGAAAATGTGTGTATAATAAAATATCATCATTTAATATGGCTTTTTTTAACTTACATTTTTATTCTATTTTATAAATGTCAAAATAAAGATCACATCCCAGTGAATTGCAAGAAACAGCTTTATTTACAAGAGTAGTGTTTGAGGAACCCAGTATTTTTTTGCCATTCATAACTTTACTTGACCAGATCCATAATCACTACCAAAGGGCATTGGAATGACCTGTAATTTTTTTACAATTAGGGGGTGTGGTTTATAAGCCCTTGTATGTTCTTTTTTGTACTTCAGCCATTATTTATTTATAGATGTTATGCAATGAAATGGAGGGACACCTTCCACTAGACCAGGTTGCTCTAAAGAGTACTTCTTGTAGAGCTTTGGGAGGGAAGATGCATTTGGTTTATGTATGTATTGGTTACTTTGCCACAGAAAGCACTCTGACTGGTTTTGGAGTTTAGGTACTTGTAGATAAGAGCAGTAATATCTTGTATGTGGTAATCAGGCAGTGTTGGGTGGTCCATTATGTACCTGCTCTTACAGGGTTTCTGCTGCATGTTTTTTGTTTTGCCATTAACCAAACCAGTTATGATATATTGTATTTTCAGTAAGTGGGAATTTAAGATTCTTACTTGCAGCTTTGTTTTTCTTTCTGAAGTTACAGTCATTGTCCACTGGTAATACTGTCTGGTAGTACCTCAAGATAAATTTAAGCTCATAGTTCAGAAGTGAAAATATAGATCTACTCTTTTGTCAGAGGAATCTCATTAGAATAAGTAATATATATGAGTTAGGCACCCATGGTGGGTAGTTTGGTCATTTATTTGTGCTTGATTCATTTCAAAGGCTGAAAAAGAAGTAGTGCAGGCGGCTATTCTGAAAGCAGTAGAGGAGGAGAGGAGAAATATGGAGAAGATTCATGAAGAAGAAAGAAAAATGTGGGAAGCAGAACGTGACAAAGATAAAGAGAAGATTGCCCAGGCTGTTCGGGAAGCCATGCAAGAGCAAGAAAAGCAAAATCAAGTTAGTATATTTTGCTCTCACATGGATGTGCTTTGTGTGAGATATCTTTTATTTTGAATGTCATCCTAATGTTGTATTAGGTTTTCTTGTGACACCTTTCATTCGTCACTGCACCTAGTTGATGTTTGCAGTGCATAGCTGCCTTGTTGATTTATCTTCATCTACACCGTGTATGGAGAGAAGTTGACATATGCAGAATAATATTTGTGCAACACTTTCAGATACGTATATTAAAATGAGATGAATCACATGCCATAAATGCATGGTTTTGTCCACTGATTTCTAAAGGAGCCCAAGATGACCAGCTCAGATAGTGGCATTTATGTTGTAGACTGTTAAGGTGACTTTTTTTATACTGATGAAAGAGAAAAGATGTTTGTTTCTTCTTCTGGAATTCCATTATCACTCTCAGTAAAAATGTACTTTTCTAAGACAAAAAATAGAATAGGTACAAAATAGAGTTAAAGAAATTGGAAACCTAAATCAACAATGAAACAGAAAAGTTTGTAGAGTTACTTTCTAGGGAGATGTTTCTCTATGGACAATTGTGCATCACTTAACATAATTTGGGAGGGACATTCCCAACATTGCTTTTAACAACTGTAGGAATTGCAATTTAAATATGTTATAATAGTAGTTACATTACCTTTCAAAAGTTGAATTATGTACTCTTTGATGCTGGAAATATCTGTGGGCACACCCTGTAAATTCACCGATTTATTGGTGGCATTCTTGGATGTTATAATCTGCAAAGTTTTAAATGAGATACCTTTCATTTGGGTATTGGAATTTGGTATTACTGTATTTTTTTTTAATGTCCAGAACAGCAACAACAGCAAAAACAAAAAAAAGACCTTTAGAATTTGAATAGCATATCACAGAAGTTTAAAACTCAACTTTTTGTAGATTTCCCTTTCCAGTGCTAAATGGAATTTCACAAGAAGTTGTGGTTTGGTGCTAAGCTATTATTATACTCTCTTATTATTTTTTTCTAGTGAAAATAGGATGATTTTACTTTGTATATGGATTGTTTACTTCTTCTGACTGTAAAGGTATCAAGTGGTAAGATGTCAGTTTTCAAGGCTGTAATTTTACTATACTGATAAGACTTCGGGCACTCAGACCCATCTTTACAACAAAAAGCAGCTGACTTCAAAGCTAAAGTCAAGTTGAGAACAATTGCTTGGGATTTAGTTAGGTGCAAATCATTTAGACTAACCAGAACAAGAATTGGTAGTGGTAGTGTATAATAGAGGGGAAAGCTATAAAGTAGTTGCTTGTTACAGTAAATAAAGACAGCAATTTTACAATTCATGGAACATGAGGAGAGTTTTGATGAATCCTGAAGATTCTTGGTGAAGAAGTCCTGTAGCTGGATGCAGTTATTACATTTATGGATCTGAGGAGCATGTAAAATCTCCCAGAGGTAGGAAAGTGGTGGATAAAGTTGATGTAGTGACTCATTGTCGACTGTACTGCCAGGGTTTCTCTTGTTGATACTGCCTTTGAAATTGTCACAAGACAGTATGGTATTAGAAGTTTAGTATAGATGGATGCATTTTTTCAGACAAGGTCTTAAATATGCTGAGATGTCAGTGCTTTTCTGAAGAAATTCAGATATTTCAAAAGGACAGGCTTTTTCAGCTCAAGGTGCTTGTTGAAAGTGTTGGAGTATCTGGCGGTGTATTTGTGACGGTGAGTAGCACTGAATTATTGGGGACTGCTGTGGTTAATTCTCCTGCAAATATCTTGCTTTTGATGTTGTCATATAGCATTAGTTAATTACGTTTTTTAAATAGTGAAGAGAGCTCTGACAACTTTGACAGTTACAGGACTAATTTATCTTATTCAGTTATAATATGATATAAGTCCTTCAGAACTAATGTGCCAACTGATAGCTTATATGTGGTGTCAGATGTGACTTTGATTTAGCAGCTGAAGACATTTTGGACTGCAGGCAGTTTGTGTGTGGGTATTAGATTTTCTGGGTACAGCCTTCGACTCAGAGATGTTTCTTATTTATATCAGTTTTACCATAAGATTTTCTTTCAAGAGCTATAACTGCACTATTAACTTTCTTGCAGTGATTGTTTAGACAACATGATATGTAATGGCCAAAAGTAAAACATACAATCTAACCTTTTAGACAATGAAACGTAAAATTGTGGTGATGTAACACTTGCCTCATTTAATTCTTTAGCTGCACTGTGTATTTCTTTACACTTCCTGCTTCAAAATTGTCACTTGATGCTTATTATGTTTAGTCCCATGAAATGAGAGTATAGTTGAATCTAAGTGAACATTCAAAAGAATCTTCTGGTATCAGACATATTAAAAAAGCTTTAAGAGCAGTGCTGTTATTTTCAAGAAAGAGAACTAACTTGCTGAGTAGCATGATTTTCTAACATAATACCAGGAAAGAGAAGCCTGACTTGTTTTTAACAAACCCTCTTTTCGCTTAGTTTATCTTCATCAACTTCTCTCCAGAGGAAATAATCTGTGTGTGAGAAAGAAAACATATTTTTACATTTACTTCTCTTTTTCTTTTTTTATCATATTAGTAATTGTCATGAGCATTGAATTAAAATTTAATCTTATTCTGCTGTAAATTAATTTTAAGAGATTTGCTTTACTGATTTGAATTAAAACAAAGAAATTCAGCATAGTATTAGTGAGAAGGAATTTTCCTTCACTAATAATGAAGTCTGAAAAACTGAAAGATGAGGAAGGGACAGAGTAGTCTTCTGCGAACAGATGAGACAGAATGGCTTCTGGTCATGGCACCCATAAGTAACTATAGGAATAATTAATGGAAAAATTTGAAGACATTCAAAATTCCGTAGTTTTCTTTGTTACAAACCCACTTTATAATCTGTGCATTTAAAATATATTTTGGTCTGTGTCAGAGTCGGATAAGAACAAAAGAAAAGAAATTGAGACCACAAATTTGACAGCCAAACAGGTCCTCGAGAGAATTGGGAATCTAATAGTAAGGTACTGTGTTGCAGAATGGCCAGGAAGGAGAGCCGTAGTCGATGCAAATCTGTAAGTTTTATGCCAAATGTTTCTACTTGTTAGATATTCATGCTTGACAAAACTTTGTCATAAAAAACTGTTTGTCCTCAGTCAGATAGATGTTGAGTCTGCAGATAAGGAGATGTTACTTCCATATAAGATTTATTTTATTAATTTAATTAATTTTATTAATTTTATTAATTTATTAATTTCCAAAGAAAAATCTGTGGACTTGAAGGCAGTTAATAAATAATTCATGATTAATATAAAACAATAAACTTATAATGAAAGTAGCAACTAAGACATATGAAGTTAACATTTCAGCTTGATGGAAAAACTTTGATGTATCTCTTTTTTTTTAAAGAAATTAAAGTAGCATGAGTGTTGCATTTGTTTTCATTAAAGCTTTGACTGTTCTAGGGACATGGGGTCATTACTTAGAGGCATTATTTAGTTAAATTGAAGATATTATTCTTTGAAGCCTTATAACTCTGAAGGGATAAATGAGGTATATTACATCATCAAGGAAATAATGGTAAAAGATTTTCTGGAGCACTGAAGAGTCTGTAAGGTATTAGAAGTCCAGAAGACTTTTCTTTAGATTGACACTAGCAGCATCTTCAGGTATTACACACATTATCAAGGTGCTTAGTGCTTTTATAAAGGAGAAATAATAATAATGATAATTGTTGTTGTTGTTCAGAGGATTCTTAGTTTTGGAAAGGGTGGGCTTGCATTTTAATTCAAGGAAAATAAGTTCTCCTTGAAATAAGTGAGCAGTCTTTTGATTAAAGTTTATGTTCATTTGCACAGTAACTTCATGACCCTTTTACAGCACATTGAAAATTCATTATAGATGAGGAACTCATATAGTCAGTGGGTTAGATGTAGCCTGGCACATCATAGCATTTTCTTTTCTTTTTTTGGTATATTGTATAGTGTTTTTTTACAGTGGCAGCTTCCCTGCAAGGACATTTTTATGTGTGTGTTAGTTGTCAGTTTTGAGAGGAATGCTTGCTGAAATCCTTACACTGGGATTATTTTTCTACAACATTTACTTTAATAAATAAGTGGTTACCCTCTACATAAGGAGAAACTGTAACAGGTAATTTGGTTGAAGCAGAAGCTTTTTCCTTGGTATTTAAAATTGCAGTGAAACTGCTGGGGCAAAGCTATGCTTCAATGAAAAAAAAAAAACAAACCAATGGACCATGCTCCCCATTGTCGTATACTTTCTGCTTATTTTTACTCTGTGGACAAAAAAAAAAAAAAAAAAAAAAAAGAGAGATTTTAAAGAAAATCCAAAAATTATTTGGGGATATAGGATGATTAGATATGTACAATTTTACATAAAATCGGATGATATATGGCATTTATAATTAGTGGACAATGTAGAGTAGCTATAGCAGTAGCTGCCATAAGCCATACTGCTATTATGCGCAGAGCTCCCTGCATGGTAGTTGTTACCATTTTAGAAAGCTAAATACTCAATTACATAAATAAAGTAAAGCTGGGAAGTAGGGGGTGGTGGAGAAAAGTAACAAAGAATGTTTATGCACCACAATTTCTGTTTTAGAGAAAATTCATTGAAAGTAAAATGAAAGCTGGCAGAGCAGGGTGAGACCTGGAAATTTAGATCCATATCATAGCTTGAAATTAGTCACTGTTCTAATGTGCTTGAAGCAAAGAATCACCTTTGTCATTTCCTGAAGGCTTAAATTTAAAATACTGTGCATAATCTACTGCAGTTTACCCTAATTCCCAGGGGAAAAAGAGCCTCAGTTCATCATTGCCATAATCCACAGAGTAGATGCATTAGACTGAAGCATTCTGAAAGTTGAAAATAATCAGGGAAAAGAAATCAAAACCCTTTAATTTATTAAAAGAACTAGCATAACCTCTGCTTCCTCTTGAACCTGAGCAAAAGCACTAAGGCAAAATGATCTTACCAAAGGGAAAGTATTTCAGGAAAACCGAGGCTGCCATGTTTCATTCAGCCCAGCCACAACTGAGGTATACTGAGATACACAAAGAAAGAAATATTTTAGCAAGAAAATTGCAAGTACGTGCCACTTTCCCCATTTTTAAATGGATGAATGAATTTCATGTTGTGAATCTACTCATCTATTTTCTTCATCTGTCATACACTGTAATTTTCAGGGTTGTCCTTTCAGAACTTTTTTCCTTTGATCCCCTGTAATCTCTTTCTATCCTGTAGTAAGCCTTTCATACTTACACTTTCTCCTGAACCGCTTATGTGTAAACATGCAATTAACTGTTCTTCCCATGATGATGATACAAAAATCTGCTGCTTCTACCATTTTAAATGATGCAGTAGATGGCATTATTATATTCCCTACATTGCTATTTTGAATTGATCAAAACTGTTTTTAAGAGTAGTTTTCCAATGATCTGTCCCTCCTGTAACTTGCAGAACTTGGATCTTGGTTCTGTGTGTGATGCAACAGGTTATCTGGTAATTTTGGCAAGGCAGAAGACAGGCTAGTTTGGGAAGCCCTATGCTGTGGAGAGGCAAGATACCACTGGCTGCATGGCAGTAGTTTCCTATGGTGCTCTATGATGTTATGCTTCTTTAGCAGGATCAGGAACTCTTGCCTCTTGCGGTTTAGACAGTTGATTTATGGTTTCTATACAAGATTGCCTCCTGGCTTCTGCTGAAGCCAAATGTCCTGGGTTCAGCAGTAGCAGTCATTTTTCTCCTTCTAAGTAGGTGGTGCAGTGCTGTGTTTTTGATTCTCAGCCTGGGTACAACTCTGATAACACCTATCTTTTTAGTTGCTGTTCAGTAATATTTATTCTGACCAAGGACTTTCCGAGTCTCATGCTCTGCCAGGGAGGGGGGAAGCCAGGAGGAAGCAGAGACAGAACACCTGACCCAAACTGACCAAAGAGGTATTTCATATCACAGCTCGTCATGCCCAGTATATAAACTGGGGGCAGTTACCCGGAAGGGCTAGATCACTGCTCAAGTCGGTGGGTGGTGAGCAGTTGTATTCTCCTCCCTTGTTATTTTCCTTATTATTATTGGTGGTAGCAGCAATGGTTTGTGTTATACCTCAGTTACTGCACTGTTCTTATCTCAACCCGTGGGAGTTACATTCTTTTGATTCTCCTCCCCATCCCTCTGAGAGTGGTGGTGATGGGTGGAACACGGAACGGGACACAACAACAAGTGAGCAAGTGGCTGCGTGGTTTCTGGGTTACCAGCTGGGCTTAAACTATGACACCAAACTCACTTCATTCTCCATGGCCACTTTGAGCATTTGTCCTTTCACAATATTGCTGTAATGATCATTTTCCAGCCCTTTACTTTGGGCTTTCTATCAATCTTTCTTTGTTAAATAGGCTATAAACTAATTTTTTGTCTCTGTGTCAGAGTTTGGTTTTATCTCTTTCTCCTCATTATCTACTGTACTTACAGCATTTGTTACTTGGAGATCAACTTTTACCTAAAAAATTTCATGGTAGTGGCATTTCTTTCCCTCTTTAGTGCCATTTCTTTTTCTCATCATGTTCATGATGCTTTTGTGCATGGGAGGATTTCCATGTGACATGTAATATTAGTGTAAATTTCCTTAAATATATCATCAAAACTCTTTTTATCTCTGATTTACAGAGCATTGTCAGTTAAGGGAATACAAAATAGTACCAGTTTATCAGTCTTTCTTTGCCCATTTGTTATTTGTTTCATCATATAAGTAGGTTATAGAGTCTAATGGGGGAAGTAGAGTTTTAAATACTCCGTATATTCTACATGTTTAAAGTATTCAGCAAAATGGCATATTTCTTATTGCAATTACAGGAGTAACTTCGTTAGATTTTGTAGGATTTTGATCCAGAGGGAGAAGGTTAATCCTTGGAAGAAGATAACGTCTTCACCAAGAAGCTTGGACTATTATAACATTGCTGTTCATGTTCAGTATCTTAGAATCATAGAATCGTAGAATAGTTAGGGTTGGAAAGGACCTTAAGATCATTTATTTCCAACCACCCTGCAATGGGCAGAGACACCTCCCACTAAACCATGCCACCCAAGGCTCTGTCCAACCCAGCCTTGAATACTGCCTGCAACGGAGCACTCACAGCTTTCCTGGGCAACCCATTCCAGTGCCTCAGCACTCCCACAGTAAAGAATTTATTCCTCATATCCAATCTAAACTTCTCCTGTTTAAGTTTGAACCCGTTACTGCTTGTCCTATCACTACAGTCCCTAATGAAGAGTCCCTCCCCAGCATCCTTATAGGCCCCCTTCAGATACTGGAAGGC